>PVIA01007717.1:0-51050 GCA_004024845.1 Tonatia bakeri
GAACCTGCGATGCCTGGTTCACAGCCCGCGCTCAATCCACTGAGCTACGCCAGGCAGGGCTTGTTTTTATTTTTTATCTTACTTAAAAATGTATGTTGTGGCTCTGGCTGGTGTGGCTCAGTGGACTGAGTGCCAGACTATGAATCAAAGGGTCGCCAGTTCGATTCCCAGTCAGGGCACACACCTGGGTTTTGAGCCAGGTCCCCAGTGTGGGGCATGTGAGAGGCAACCACATATTGATGTTTCTCTTCTTCTCTTTCTCCCTCCCTTCCTCTCTCTAAAATAAATAAATATATTTTTAAAAAGCATATGTTGTGTATATGGTGCAGAACAGTGGCTTGGGTTTCATAATTCACATAGCCAAACTTATAGCTTATTTAAAAGGTTATTTTAAAAGGTTAATCACTTTTCTAACATTCGCTTTTGTTTGGGTTCAGGGAGGTCAGAGGTCACATTGGGATTCCATGTCCCCAGACACAGAGTGGCAGCTGTGTGACAGGAGGGTTTGGGATGGGGCCAGTCAGAGGCCCTGAGGCAGGGACACAGTCCAGCCTGAGCCAGGGCCATGCTGGGGAAAGGGCAAGGCTGATGGAGGCTGGAGAGACGGAGGGAAGGGCGTGAGGCCTAGGAGCCTGGGGGGAGGTGTGGAGAGGCTGGGGCTGCTGCGAATCCCTCACCTCCATCCTCCATGAGGCAGCGTTTGGAGTGGGACTGCTTCACGAGTCACGAAACCTAAGAGCCGGCATGCGTGGGGCCCAGGCTGGCTGTGTTGCAGACACCGTGCAACGCATGTTTCATTGCTCCTGAGTCCTCAAAACAACCTCCCAAACGACTCGACTGCAAACAACCATGGACAAAGGACTCGAACAGACATTATTCCAAAGAAGACAAGCAAATGGCCAGCGAGCGCATAGAAGCTTAAAATTCATTAATCATTAGGGGAACACAAATCAAAACCACAATTGGGTAACATCTCATACTCATTAGGACGGCCACTATCCAAAAATAAAAAAGGCAAATAACAAGTATTGATGAACATGTGGAGAAATTCAAACTTTTGTGTGTGGCTGGTGGGCATGTAAAACCGTGCAGTTGCTTTGGAAAACAGTATGGTAGTTCCTCAAAAAAATTGAAAATAGCCCTGGCTGGTGGGTTCAGTGGATTGAGCGTGAGCTTTGAATCAGCGGGTCGCCAATTCGATTTCCAATCAGGGCACAAGCCTGGGGTGCAGGCCAGGTCCCCAGTAGGGGGCACACTAGAGGCAACCACACATTGATGCTTCCTCTTTCTCCTTCCCTTCCCCTCTAAAAATAAATTTTAAAAATCCTTTTAAAAAATTGAAAACAGAACTGGTATATGATCCAGCAATCCCACCGCCGGGTATATACACAAAAGAATTGAAAGCAGGGTCTCAAAGAGATAGTTGTACACCCATGTTCACAGCAGCACTGTTTACAAGAGTCAGAAGTGGGAAGCAGCCCAGTGTCCACAGGCAGATGAGTGGACGAGCCGCACGTGGCCCGTCCATCCAAGGAAATAATACTGAGTCTTGAAAAGGAAGGAGCGTCTGCATCTGCTCCACCACAGACGAACCTTGAGGACACTGCACTGTGTGAAATGAGCCCGTCACGGAAGGACAAACACCGTATGATTCTGCTAACACGAGGCGCCTACTCTGGTCAGATTCCTAAAGACGGACTGAGGGAGGGAGAATCAGGGTGGCACTTAATTGGTGCCAATTTTCGGTTTCACCAGGTGAAAACAGTTTTGGAGGTTGCAGCGCAACAGTGTGCCTGTACCGAACACTACCAAACCGGATACTTAGAAGCAGTTAATCCCCGCCCTGGGTGGACTGAGCGCCTGCCTGGAACCAGACTCCAGGCACCTGCCTCCGTTACAGGCCAGGTCCCCAGTAGGGGGCGTGCGAGAGGCAACATTGGGTGAGGGGGAAGGTTAAGTCCTGGCCTTGTGGCTCAGTTGATTGGAGTGTCCTCCCGCACACCAAAAAGGTCTGGGTTTGATCCTCCAAAACCGATGGGCATTTCTCTCACACATCAGTGTTTCTCTCTCTCTCTGTCTCCCTCTCCCTTACCTTACTCTCTAAAATCAATAAGCACATCCTTGGGTGGGTGAGAATTTTAAAAAATAGTTAAGATGGTAAGTTTTATGTTATGTGTGTTTTACCACAGTGTAAACATTTTAAAAATTAAAAAAACAACAACAAACAACCCCCCAGTCCCTGGCTGGCATGGCTCAGTGGATTGAGTGTCCTAATGCAAAGCAAAGGGTCACCAGTTCGATTCCCACTCAGGGCACATGCCTGGGTTGCAGGCAGGGTCCCCAGTTGTGGAGTTGGGGGGGCGGTAAGAGGCAACCACATATTGATGTTTCTCTCCCTCTCTTTCTCCCTCCCTTCCCCTTTCTCTAAAAAATAAATAAATAAAATCTTTTTTAAAAAAACACCCCCCCTCAGATAGGTGTCTTTGCTAACCTCATTTTCTGGAAGAGAACACCAAGCCTCCAGCTCATCCCCAGGCCCTGGGGCTAGTCCACGCTGGGCTGTCCACAGCCCACCCCATTGTGCTGGCTCCTGACTGGTTGGAACCTTGCCCTTAGGTCACCCCAAAAGAGGAGGAGCACACCCATTTCTGGGTCCTCACTGAGACAGAGGTCAGGCACAATGAGTTTCTTTAGAAACTAGGCAATATTTGGCTAACAATTAGGCATTAGTCCTGTCCATTTCCATTGTTCAGTTGATGTAGGTGAATTTCGTATTATGCCAACCATTGTCGAGAATTTAGGGCAGGTGACAGGAGGCACAGTGCCCGCAGCTCCTGCGAGAAAGCCCGGCTGCGCCAGTGAAGGCAGTGTGGAGTGGGGCCCGCCCAGCGCTGGGCCCCGCCCACCTGCCGGAGGGCGCAAGGGGTGAGGAGTTTAAGCAACTGTTTTCCTCGTAAGAGCAATGACATTTCACAAACCAAACACAGTTCAGCTCGCTGGGGCTTCGTCGTAGGCTCTCGACACATGCCGAGTGTCCTTGGCTCGTCTTGCCTCCAAGCTCCGGTGTGAGCGTGGGGCTCAGCCGTGTGAGGGCGCAGAGCCTGGGGCTCCCGCACCCCACCACCCCCAGCCGGCCCGAGGCTTTCATGGCCGCTCCAGCCCCAGTCACCAGTCGGGGTCACGCGCTCGGGGTATTGCCATTGTCTACTGTTGATTTTGTGTCTGAAGAGAGGTTTAAATTATGACTGAGAAAAAGAAATTTTCCAGAAAGGAAAGAGGTGAGAGCCATGGTCTTGCTTCCATCCCTCCCACTGAGCGCCCACTGCTTCCCTCGCAGTCGCAGTCCAGGCGCCGGCACACACAGAACAATGGCCTCCCTGGCTGCGAGAAGGTGGTTTCTGAAAATGGGTCAGTCTTTTCATGCCAGTGAAAGATGCTGGTCCCTGCTGATTGGCACCCCCCCATCCCCCCCCCACACACACACACGGCCATGAAGCTGGAGGCCCAGAGCCACTGGGAAGCAGGTCCGCTCTTCCAGGTGTCATGAAGCCTCTGCCTGGGCACCGTCCAAAAGCCTGGAGGGCCAATTCCTAGTTTCAGAAGCTCTGCCTGCAGCCTGCGGTGCGCTCCTCCCTCGGATGGTGAGGAATGTCTCGGAAGACAGTTCATCTCCGCAGGCACAGAAACCCGGCCTGAAATCTTGGTGACCTGAATAGTGAGGGGAGGGAAGGGAAGTGGAGAGGAAAGCGGAACGATTCCTTCAACAGGGCGGGGTGAAGCTCATCCCAGGGAAAGGGGATGCAATTCTTATCTCACACATTCCAAGAGGGTGTGGCCAGCATTCCTAACCCCAGAGCCCCAGGGAGAGGGAGAAATTAGTCTCTAAGAGTAGAAAGGCCTCCCTTCACTGTCCCAGGCGCGGAGGTCACCCCAAGGGGCCTCGGAGGGGCGGTGGGATGTGAGTTCTGAGATTTAGAAGGACTCCCGGTCCTGAGCGGTGAGGACAACGAGGGGGGCAGGAATGGGAGTTGGGGACCAGAGAGGGTGGCCTGGGTGCCCAGTGGCCCTGTCTAGGGCACAGGCAGAGCTTGAGCGCCCAGGACAGGTGGAGACTTTCCAAATCAGGTGACCTCCAGGAGGCTCACTGATCAGCCCCACCCAGTGCTAAGTGACGGGGTTATTTTGGGCTCCGAGTCCTCCCCTCACCCAACAGGCATACTGAAGGGGAGTAGGGCAGTTCCACGTCCAAACCGGGTGCATGCGGATGTCAGAGGAGGAAGGGGCTACAGAGTGACCTGGAGCCTCGCTGGATGGTGGTGTCCAGAGGTGCGAGCAGGAGGCAGAGGGACAGGGGAGGTGAGCTCACCCAGCCCCACCAGGGCACGCCGGGCACACCCACCCACGAGCCCTGGCTGGTCAACAGGGGCCTGAGGCCAGCCCTCTGCCTCTTTGGCCTGAAACCTCACTCGGGAGAGACGCTCGGGCTTCAAGCAAACCTCCTTACACGGTTTTCTGTGCTTACACGGTTAATCCGTGTCAAACAGAGCGTAGGAATTAGCCACTTGGCACCCTGGATCATTTGTACAGACAGAACAGGAGGCCACACATGGAGCCGGGAAGACAAGGGAAGAAAACACTTCCACTCCGTCAGCAGACACAGGTGTCCCCCTTGCATGCCCTCGCCGGTGTTCTGAGATTCAGCAGGACAGGCTGGGTGGCTGGACAGAAAAGGTACATCCCCCAGGGCATGGATTCCAACCGCCCTCCAGCCAAGGGGCTGGGTGGGTCTGCCTCTTTTGGCTCCACAGGAACCTCCACACCCTTCACTGTGAGTCCGGCCTTCCTGTGGCCTCCGTGGCCATTCCCACGTGACTCTTACCCACAAGTCCCCTCTATGCCCCCCCCACCCCGAGGGCTCAGGCCCCATTCCTCTTGCTTGTGTGTTGCCCTCATGGTCACACCTGCTCCACATCTGTCACCTCGGTTTTTGGTGGTTTGTTTATAGTTTTATCATCTGATTTTTGCTCTGTGGACCATTTTTTTAAATTGTCTGCAAAGGTTTGGATGATAAGCATTAGCTTGGTAGATCTCCAGGGGCTGGCTGTGCAAAATGGTATGAAACTCCTATTTATCTCATTGTCAAGGCAAGCACTGGGAAACGAATGGAAGTCAGATAAAAATATACTAACTTCACAATCTGAAAAAATATACTAACTTTGCAACCCAAAGGATTTCATACTTTTGATTCTTCCTGCTCTGGTCTCAACTCCCCAGTCCTGCTAATACTGCCCAGGCCACAAAGCAAAGTGGCTTTAAACCAATACTAAACATCACATTCATAATTAATTTTTTACTTTATATTTAGTAGATTATAACATATGAAGTGATGTTTTTCTGCAGATGTTTATTCTAATGTATAAACACAGATTGCATAGCATTTATAATTTGTATACACAAAATATGTAACATGCACTGAGTACTATAGAACAGATGAAGAGAAGAAATGTTACCCACACTCCACAGTGACAGGCTGCAGACCCGACCAGGACCGAGCACTGACCTATGGCAGACCCTCACGTGAGTAGCCAGGGCCTCAGTAACCTGGAGACATATCTTTACGGTGAACACTTTACTGGGATTATTTGGTAACAAGGGCCCTGTTTTAAAGCTTCCGTATAAAGAGTTTGGAAAAACCGTCTTCCAGGCATTGGACTATGGGATACCCCTTTCTCCACATAACTTGTAACCGGAAAAGACACCGGCGTTGGGGCTGCCTGTCACTACCAAACTCAATAGGCAGTGACAGCAATTTAATCTTATGGGCACTTTATTCAGATGGCTGGCGATCCGAGAAGATGGCGGGTTCGTTCCCTAACAGACCGTCTTGCCTTCTCTTTCCAGGCCAGACTTTCTACACCAGGGGGAACCAGGTGCGGTGAGGGCCCTGAGACTCAGGGAGGACTGAGTGGAAGAAGCTGCAACATCCTGCCCTGGGCAGTTAGCCATTCCCAGGACCGTGGTCGTCTGCCTGCCCCTGGAACACAAGGGCCCGGGTGCCTCCAACTTGTCCCCAGGTGGTAATCTCTAGCGGTGCCCCACGAGGTCAGTTCCCAGGAGCTAGGACGGGCCTTATCTCTCTGCAGTTTCGAAACAAAAGCTTTAACATACACATTACTTGCTAGACTTATAACTTTTTACCTTAAGCTAAAATTTTCCAAGTCTTGAGTGCCTTGCCAGGAGGAGTCGGAAGTGGGGCTGCAGAGGAAGATTGGCTCAGGGATTTAAACCCAGACACGGCAGCCATGTGAGGGGAGAACCACGCAGCTTTGGCGGAGTGGGGACCATGTGGCTTTGGGGTGCTCCCTTTTGCCATGTGGCTTAGGCAGCAGACAGACTTTGCCTGGAAGAAAAGGGGTGAAAAGACCCTTGCTGGTGGGCCATGAGAAGGTGCCACATGGCTTTGGATTAACTGGAGATTGTGGTGGCGACACAGCTGATGGTGCTGGGAGCCTGAATCATAGACTTCTACTTCTTTTCCTGAGATACATTACCCCAGACTGGCAGGGGGAGAAGGAAGGACTGTGTGCGTCTGTGGGTGTCCTAAAGGACTTTAGTCTGTTTAACTTTTAAATAAATATTTCCTTTCTTTTTCACGAATCTCTGGCATTGAGAGAGAGAGGTCTTTCCTCTGGTCGCAGTCACAGCAAATTTAGTTGGGGGTCCTTTCAGTAATAGCATATTGTACACCCCCCTTGGCTCTGTTCTGTAACACTATGGCTTTGAGACAGGTGGGCAGTTCAGTTGCAAAACGAACCCCCAGGGCCGTGTACTAGAGCCATTTTCGGCGTCCCAGTCTCAGTTCTGGCGCCCTGGCTGATGGTCTGAGGACAGGCGTGCAAACGGGTGCCTTTCCAGGAGATGCAGCCCCAGGGCAGCGAGGGGGAGGGAAGTGGGGAACACACCAGATGAGGCCTTTCTGTGCCGGCCACTGCCTCCCGGTGAGACAGGCCCCACGCTTGGCAGCTTCCTATGCTCCGCGCCCTGGGACTTCTCTGGACCGGCCGTGTGAGAACCAGGCCTTGGACCTTTGCCCACTGCAGAGCAAAGGGCGAGGAATGGGTTAGCTGGCTCTCTCCTGCCTGCTGCCTCCCACGGAGCGGGAACCGCAAGAACCCAGTGGCACTGGTGATCATGACAGCCACCTGGGTTCTGAAGTCCAGCAAGCCCGGGACCGTCTGGGATGCCTCCGTGTTCAGCATATGTGGCCCGGAGCGCACCATGTGTGACCCCAGGAGGGGACAGCAGGGTCGGGGCATCATCCCGTTGGTCTGAAGGACTCGCACAGGGTGAAGGGACAGGTGGGTGAGGGCCAGTCCCACAGGGTGGGCCCTAGAGCCATAGGAACTCCCTCCAGGAGTGCCCTCGTCATTGTCAGGATCTGGCATCCAGCTCTCCAGCTGCACGTCCCAAATCCTGCAGGGTGGACCACAGAGGTGACAGGGACAGGCTCTGATCTCCCAGGGAACCACTGGTCCCGCCTTCTGCTGGCCCCCCACTTTTCACAGTCTTCCTTCACCATCTCCCCATGCGCCGTCCTGCATGCCCCCTCTGACTGTCCCTTCCCTGATGCTGCCACTGGCCCTTGGTCGTGCCCCTTGTCTCCTAGCCTGGCGACGGTGGGCTCGGCAGGCAGCTGTTTGCTGTGGATTTTGGTCCCCAAGCCGGAGCCACTCGGTTTGGGAGGGGGCAAGGCTTCCCTGTCTGTGTTCCCCCTCCTGTCTCAGGCAGAGAGCTGGGGGTGCTGCTTCCTCTCCAGGAGGGCCTCCAGCCTGGAGGAGCAAAGCTGAGGGCATGGCCACCCGGCCCCACCAACACTAAGTCCGTGCTTTCTGAGCCCACGTTCTCAGGGGTCTCGCTGGACTCCCACACATTCTGTCTGGGTGCTCGGAGCCTCAATGGGGTGTCCTCGTTTGTGCCCAAGGAGACTTCCCCAGGGTAAGGATGACAAGGCCCTTTGAGCATCGTTTCCGGGATGGGGCAGGAATGCCGGCCGGTCCAGACTGTTGACCTCACAGTTGTGGCTCTGTGTTGGCCTCACCACCGGCTATTGGCTTTGCTCAGTAGCTCAGACACTGCCTCTCATCATGCAGATAAACCATCAGGCTTTCTGAGAGTCCCGGGTGCTGATGGCGGCAATACCAGGGGAGCTCGTCCCTCCTCCGAGCCCCCCACAGTCCCCGCCGCTGCAGCAGCCTCCCAGCACATGGGGCGGCAGCAGCTTGGGCGCAGGGCAGGGGCCGTAGGGTCTCTATTTTCCCTCCTCCTCCTTCTTAGGCCTCAATCTGTTGTGGACGGGTTGGGTGGGGGCGGTGGGAGGTGGGCATACAGCAGCTTTTCTCCTCAAGTCTCTTTCACCATGGGACTGTCTCGGGCCTCCAGGCTACTGCAGCCTGCAGTTACCTGGGCTCCTGCCTTTGCAACGCACCATCCCTGGAGGGGGTGTCCCCCACCCGACAGAGGTCCCGTCAAACCTCTTTGCTCTCCCAAAAAAGCTCTGGTCTGGGGACAAGCGGCATTTTCCCATTTTGGGCTCCGAGGAGAAGCTGGTAAGCAGGGGCCACACAGCAGGTAACTCGGCAGGTAACACTCGGGTTGGCCCAGGGCAGAGTCTGGGGGAGGGGAAACAGGTGGAGACTTAGGCGGACACAGGAGGGGGGCTGGGGGAGGGGCTGGCCGTCCCCATCTGGGAGCCTCAGCCACTCACACAGCAGAGGGAGGCTGCAAGGGAGGGGAATGTTCCAGAACAAGAGGAACACTGGAGTTTGGACTCTGGCCACCTTGTTCCCAGGCCCTGCAGGGGTGGGGCAGTGAGGGCTGAGGGCAGCCACAAGATCACTCTGCAGACAAAGGTTGCCTTTGCCGGTGACCTAGGCCCACACCCACACGATTCCTTAACTGCCCTGTGGCTTCCAGGGTGTTTTTTACAAAGGGGCCTGGGGGACCTGGACCCAGGCCATTCAGAGTCGTGGGGATTACATAAGAGAATTCACAGAAATTGCTGAGCGTGGTGCTTAGTAAGCATGCGTGCTATGTCACAGCTTGTCCAGGGCGAGGGGCACCCTGAGGTCCCCGTTCATCCATGAACCTCGGCTCTGTGAAGGGTCAGACACCCTGCCACGGAGGGGCCTTGTTGACCCCCACTTCCTGACACTATCCAGGACTTCTAGTGGGGAGATGTGCCAGCTGGGATCCCCTTAAGCCCCAGCCTCAGCAATGCAGGCAGAACAAAGCTGAGGTGGCAGCTCTGGGGACATACACCAGGCAGAACGAGACAGGACAACAGATTCTTCAGGGCCCTCCCCAGTCCAGGGCCATGGCCCGAAGCCGAGCTGGGTGACACACCAAGGAAAGAGAGATCATTCTGACCTCTGAAGACTCGCCTCGGACATGGGTGGCACCTCAGACAGGGGCGGCCTTAAGGGAAAGTTGCCTTTCCTCGCCTGCCACCAGCGTGAGGGTGAGGGCGGTGGCGGCCCAGAAACCCTGGGAAGCGGCCGAAGCCGCCCAACACCAGAGAAGCCAACCCACACATCGGCCCTCACGCGGCAAAGCTCTGACCCCGGGCGAACCCACCCACCAACTGCCACACGCTCTCCCTCACCCAGGGGCTAAGGTCTCGTCTCGTTAAATCCTTGGTTTTTAATTTAATGGCCTCAGGACCAGGAAGTTTAATCCTTTCTCAAGTGATACAATAGCAAACAGTTTTTTTGGCTTTTGTTAAAATCATACCTTTTATTTGGAAAACTGACAATAGGTCAGTTGGGTCCGCATTTAATCATTGGATTCTTACGGCAATAAAGAGGAGACCGACAACTTAGAAAAGGCAGAGACTCAGGCACTGATGTTTAATTCACATTTTTAGATGCAACAATGAAGTGAGCAAGTCTGTACAGGGCGCTGTAGCGCAGAGACAAAGCCGTGTGACTTCAATCATTTGCAGACCTACAAAACAATAGGTTAGATTTATCTGCAGGAGATATTTTCAAACAATAATTACCACAGATTAAAAGCCAATTGCACCATTGCGTGATTGTATAAAAAGGCTCTCAGCAAACTATCACAGAGAGAAACCTTCTCTGTGTGACAAAGGACAGCTGTGAAAATCTACACCGCTGAGGCTGACGTCCAGTTCACGGAGAAGTCTGGAGCACTTTCTCTGCAGACTGGGGACAGGGCGGGGGTGTCCACGCTCACCGCCTCCATTTGACATAGTACCGAAGGCCCCAGCCTGTGCCATCGCACTGTGCTATCCAGATGCCCCTCGCAAAGCGACAGCGAGGAGAGGGCCAAGTGGCACCATGTGAAGACACACTCAGCTCCCTTGTAGAGCGGCTTCTCCAGGGTGGAGTCGGGGACGATGGAGCCTGCTCACTATGGGTGCTTCAACCTCCGACCTCCCGGGGGAGACCCCTGACCACACAACACCCATGTATCTCCCCAGAACACAGAACAGCCTTCCCTGGATCTATACTTAGTTTAAAAACAAAATCCCTCATCAGCAGGGGGCTGGCCCCCAGTAAAGATGCCTTCTCTACACTGGTCCACGGACCCCTCACAGTAGAGGTACCAGCTCTCCGAGCAATGCTGGTGCAGGGCCTTCCCGACCACGAGGGACAGGTGGGCCTTGTCACACCAGTGTCTGTAGCCCTGAGACACAGCTGCCTGTGCTCGTGGGCCCACCCCCCTGAGGGTGTCCCTGCCAGGAGCAGCCACTGTCCCCAGCCTACAGCAGGTGGGTTGAGCAGCTCTGCACCAGCACCAGGCATGAGGGGGGCTGGAGAGTGAGGATCAGGGTCAGGCGTTCTTGTCCCCAATGTCCCTAGACCCAGGAAGAGGACTCTGCAGCTAGAAGACCAGGAAGATTGGCAGCGTCTCCTCCGTCTCCTCAGAGAGGACAGGCTGGTTGTGCTCTGTTTACTGATATAGTTCTCTTCCCAGCCCCTGTCCTCTCCCTTCCCAGCTTGTGCGCCTGCTGGCTGACCCACAAACCATGTGACCGCGAGAAGAGGAGGCAGTGGCCAGCAAAATGTGTGCCATGCACAGCGGCCCAATAAATAGCTGGCTGCCTGCATGAGCGAACGAGAGAGCCAGCAAGTGGCCTGGCAAGGGCATGGAGACCTGGGTGCAGTGGGGCCGTGCAGGCAGGAACCAGGCCTGGGTGGAAACGGACCGCGGACTGGGCCAGAGCAGCCTTTGGCTGGAAAGGCAGGGGGAAGGCTGAGACCGGAGGCCAGCCACCTCCAGGACAGCATTCCGCAGGCAGCTGGGGAACTAGTTCACCACCCCACCCCCAGGCTTCCTGATCGCCAGCCTGCCTCCCTCAGTGCCAACAGCCATTTGTCTGGCCAAGACCTCTGTGCTAGAGGTGACAGCTAATCCCAACACATTAGCAGGTCAGTGTAGGCCGACCAGGAAAGTATTCACTCCACCCGCCACCTGAATGCTCAGCACACGCACACTCTCAGTCACCACCTTGTTCGGGGAGAGTGGCACCCTCTGGCTCGGCCTGGTCCTGGGGGTTTGTCCCGCTCCATGTTCTTCTGGTTCTTCTGTTGAAGCAGGAGTTCGAGCATCCGCCTGGGTCTGTCCTGTTTTCCTGGGACTCACACCCCATCTTAGGTGAAACTGCCGGAACCCACCTCCTCACTCCTACGCCTCAAATCCTGGGAAACAAGGGTCCAGCGAGAGGCGTGTTTGCACACCCCTCAACCCGGTGTCGGCTGATGTTTGTGCAGTGAATGGAAGTGTCCACTAACCAGGGCGAAGAAGCTCGTCATGGGACACTGAACGTTAGATCCTGAAGAGTTCTAGAAACCCATGACATTTACTTTCTAAAGTAATTGCTTCAATCTTTTCATTATAGAAATAGGAAAGGCTACATTTGGAGAGGAAATGTGGCTTTAGGATGCAGGCTGAGCAAGGAGCAAGGCCAGGGAAAGCTGAGCTACAGGAGAATCTCTCTGCCTGGATGAGCTGTCTGTTTACTCTTGTTTCCAGAACAATGCAGTTCACCATTGACGTCAACATACAGTGAGGAAACAAAAGGACCTGTGGGTGTGTCCCCACAGCTGGGCCTGGATTTGCTTGGGTGTGTGTGTGCGTGTGTGTGTTAGGGAGCAGGGTGGGGAGTGTGTCCTGGTGTCCAAGTCAGGGAAGCAGGAGGAGGGGACAGGCACACAGTGGAGTGTGAGCCACATAGCAGGCCTCCCAGGGCCCATGGTGGAAGACTTGCCCTAATGAACTTGGTACTTGCCCTAGTTTGCCTCTGTGTCTGACCAAGTCACGCACACTTGTCAAGACGAGGGAAAGAAGTGGTAAGAATTCCTGAATGTGTGTTTGGCTGCAGGCAGCCGGATCATAACTCTTCCTTCCTTTCCATCCTGACAGGAGAGCCCAGGAAGGAGAATGGGACATGTGCAGGAAGAAGCTGCCAACCCGCTCCTGGGACAGCCTCGCACTCCCACCAGATCCTGCACTTCAGAAGCTGCAGCCCCACTGCCTTGGAGCCTGCACGTGAGTCTTGTCCTACATGCAGCTCTTGGCCCACTACTAGGTCACTCCTGACACTTCCCAGGGGTGTCCAATGGCGTCTCTGGGACACACCAGAAGAGTTGTCTTGGGCCACACATTAAATACACAAACACTAGTGAAAACTGATGAGCAAAAAAAAAAAGTCTTAAGTAAATGTACAATTTTGTGTTGAGCCACATTCATAGCCATCCCAGGATGCATGTGGTCTGCAGGCCGCAGGTTGGACACCCCTGATAGACAGAAGGCTGGGGCTTAACATGCCCCAAACAGCATTTGCTGAAAGAACAAACAGCCTCAGCCAAGGTGCTCCAGGGACCAGCACTCTGTATCTCTGAGGCTTGTAGCTTTCCTTCCTTTGGAGAGCCTTCCTTTCTTACTCACACTTCATGGAGCCTCTGGGGGTGATTCCAGGGCTGGTGAATTTACGATCCACAACACCCAGTTCAGTATTTGATTAAGTTCCCTTTCAGAGAGATGGTCCTTTCTTCCTAATGACGTGACTAGGGGCAGGGACATTATTAATTTCAAACGTAGGTACCTCCGTAGTTTGAATATTCCTATTTCCTGAACCAAAAACAGAGACACATAGTCTGAAAAAAATAAGAAAGGCCTCTTGGAAGCTGACAGTCCTGGGACAAGTGTCAGCATTGGTGGCCTGGTTGGGCATGCCCCGGGAAGCTCAGACAGGGCCGCCAGGTGTCGGTCCCCTGGGCAGCCGAGCGCCTAGTAGCGATGAATGAGTGAGTAAATGAATGTGAAACATGAATGAGAGATGTCCTCAGGGAGTTTCTCGCGGCCGTGGCCGCTGAGGACGCGCCTCTGGCCTGTCGCCGAAAGTGGCAGCCTCCCTGGCCCTGGGCTTCTGCGGGAGTTCATCTGCCCCGCCGGCTGGACCGAGGTGCGTAAGAACCGGTCCCCGTCCCCTGCCCCGCGATGGTACGCTCCACTCCGCTCATCCCCGAGCCTGCCGACGCGGGCTGTCTTGAATGGAAGACGCCGAGGCCGGAAGTGGAAGGGACCACTTGCGAGGACGAGGAGGGGGGCACGAGCGCGCCGGGTCTTCATTGAGGATCCGACGCGGTGAACATGGAGTTCCATGTGCGTCTTATGTAAAGAGAGCGACAGGCACCGCAGCCAATGGACACGCGAGGCTCGCAGGCCCAGCCTCCAGGTATGCAAATGAGGCGGCATCGCGGCCAATGGAGGGCACCGGGGGCGGGCGCCGCGCGCGCGGTCACGTTTTCCACTATGTGACAGCGACGAGTCAGCGGCGGCGGCGGCGGCGGGCTACGCTGGGGACGACGCGCTGCTCTCGGCGGCTGCGACAGCGAGCGCGGGGTCCGCGGACAGACGCGCGAATCGACCAGGAGACAGGCGAGGACGCAGCTCCACGGTGAGTGCGACGCGGGGAGGACCGGCGCCGGGTTGGGGCGGTCAGTAGTGCAGCCGCCACCGGCTCGCTGGTTACGTAACCGCCGCCGGCCGGTGCTGCCTGGGGCCGGCGGGCAGGCGAGTCTGGGGTCCTGGCGGGTGGGCTCCGGGGACGGCGGCGGCTGCGCCAGCCCATGGAGGCGCGAACCCGGAGATTCCTGGGTCATGGGAATCCTTCTAGACCTGAAACTGGCCTGGAGAGTGAGGGATGGGTGGGTACTGTTATCCCCATTTTGCAGATCAAGGAACTGAGGTTCAGAGAGGTTAGAAAACTTGTCTCAGGTCACAGAGCAGCTGTGGCCACCACACCAACCTGTCCTTCTACAGATCATTTTCTTTTATGACCCCTCCCTCGCCCAGTGGGGAGAGGGCAGGGAAAGGTCAAGGCAACCAAGGACCAGTGCAACTGTTTCTGGGAACACGGGGAGCCCCTAGGGGAACTGGCTTCTTGCTCTGAGGCCAGAGAGCCATTTCTCCATCTGGGGAAGGGCCATGGGTGGGCACTGGTCTAAGAACCATGCCTGCACAGTCAGTCCAGTGGGTGAGCAAAGAGACTAGAAGGCCTGGGAACCCTGTGCGCCAGAAGGCACACCTCATGTGCCCCTGTGCCCACACTGGACTCCCCCGTTCTTATTCTCTCTCCCCAGGTTTGGTAGACAGAGAGGGCCCCACTTTGTGATATAGCAATCACACCATCCTTCCGGGGTGTCCCTTGGCTGCCAAGTCCTGGCCATAGACAGGGGGCAGGTGCCAGCCTGCTATACTCTTCCGGAAAGCCAGGTTAAGGGATGACAACTCTGTTGCCATGGTTTCTGTAACCCACGCAAATAAACCTGTGTGGTAAGCTGATTCATACCCAAAGAACAACAGAGTCAGAAGGTACCCTGGAAATCATCCAGGGCAGCCCCTGGCCTTGATGGACAAGGACACTAGGAGGCCCAGACACTTGCAGAGTGCACATCTTGGCAGAACTGGGCCCAAGACTGGGTGCTGCGTGGCCTCCCTTCACCCTGAGGGTCTCCATCTGGGTCCGGGGGAGCTGCTGAGGTTTTCTGAAAGCCTGAAATTAGGTGCTGACTCCTGACTGGACTGGAACTTTAGGGGGGCGGGGCCTCAGGGCCCTCAAATGTTAAGACCCCCGCGGCGTAGCAGAAGCCCCCATGAGTACCTCCCACCTCCCTGGCAGACAGCGGGGCCACTGACTTCTCCCTGGCTGCAAACAGGTGCCCCTACCCCCACCCCAGGGTTTCTGGTCCCAGGCTGGGTTTGACCATTGAGTTTTTAAGTACAAGGCTAATCACTTTTTACAAGGCGCACCAGTAAGATGGAAAAGGAGCTTTCCCCCTCCTTTTTAAGTGGAAAGCTACGTGATATGCCAACACAGGGATGGTACCGTGGGTGTTCAGAGTTACCTGTCACTGTCACCGTGGTGTGATTCACTGGTACAGAACTAACGCAGCCCAGGCTCTCTGTGGAGGCTGGATGCTCGGTGGGGGGAGGCCTGTCCCGCTGCCAGCCAGTGACTGCTGCTGAGTGACTCAGCTCCCCCCCCACCCCCCGACTCAGTTTCCTTATCTGTAAGAAGGGATCAGGTGAGGCCATCTTTGAGGTCTGTTTCAAGGACTTTCCAGGCAACTACATGGACTTCTGACATGCTCTTGCCTTCAGACCTTGTAAGGTTGGTCTGGACAGCATGTCCCCATGAGGCCGGAAGGAAATAGGGTTCTTTTCGTTTGTACTATTTCTCAAGCATATACTTTACTTTCAGAAAAACCCTGGTCTCTGTTTTTAAATGGTGATGTAACTTCACTAGCCTCAGCAAACCTCGGGCTCTGCCGGGTCTGAGAGCGGCTGGCAGGACCTCTCCGCATGTACTCGGAAGGAGAGTGACGCTGACAACCACATCCTCAGCAGAACTCACTAGAAACACATAACCCCAGAGCAATGCAGACACCCCAGGACTCTCCCTGCAGACACTGGCCTGCCTGTGCCCCCCAGCAGGGGACCTGAAGGTCCTGGTGAGGCCTCTGTTAACTCTTTATGTTCCTTGCTGCACGCCTGTAACAGGTTCATCATTACTGTATCTCCAAGTCAAGTGCAAATCAGTGGCAGTGAGCGAGCAGGCAAGCGGTCACTGGTCAAGGGCAGGGGTCATGGCCACTGGCCATGCTGAAGGCTGAGTGGGCTCCAGCCTGTGAAGGCCTGGAGGGTTCCTAGTGCCAGAGGGTTCCTTCTGGCTGGGACAGAGAGGGACAGGAACAGCTCGGGGTCGCAGGCCCTAGGGCAGCTCACTCCCTGAGGGCTGCAGCGGGGCAGCTGGTGTTCAGCCTTATCGTCCTTTCCGATCTGTGCTGGCCCGTGTCTGTGGGAGTCCTAGGCAGAACTTAGAGCGCTGGAGGGCGGGACACGCCGCTCCCTAGCCGCCTTCCCCCCACAGCTGGACAGCCGCAGTCAATTTTCCTCCATTACCCGGCTGTTGCCATGGAGAGCGCTGTGTTTGTTGAGCAGGACAAACATTTTCTTCAGATTACAGCAGGCTAGCCACGGGGGCGTGGCTCCTACCAGGAAGCAGCGGATGGGCTGTAAATCTGGGGCTGTGGAGCACCACCGGCTGGCGGCCGAGCGTGGGCTCTGGGACCCTGTTGCATCCAAGTGCCCCAAGAGGGAGCCCCAGCCGGCTGGGAGAAGTCCGGCAGGTGGGGACTGGGCTGGGGGGTGGCTCAGAGGGTCGCCCGGGCCCTAGGGGGCTGGGGGCTGGGAATCCAGGTGCCCAATTTATGGACGTACATCAAGCTGTGACCTTATGATTTGAGACTTTTCTGCTTGTATTCATACTTCTGTGTCAAAAAGTTGATCGCCTTCAGTGATTGAACTGATGTCTGTTTTCCACAAGAAAATGAACTTGAACTTACCCCTTTGGCTCAAGTCTCCTGAGCCAGAGCAGCCTTTACCCATCCTGGGGGTGGCTGTGGCAGGTGGAACTGGGGCCCAGGCTGTGCTTGTTTTTCTTTTTTACTATTTATTATGGAAACTCTGAATATATGTGACAGTAGAGAGGACAGGGTAAGGAACCCAAGAACCCATTAGCCAGCTTCAAAGAGTTTCAGCCCTTGGCCCCCACCTGCCTTCCACCCCACCTCCTCCCTCTCCCGTATTCCTGGGAAGCCCAGCGCAGACGGCGACCTCATTGCAGTCCGCACTCTGCCCAAACGCCCCTTTGTCCGGCTGTCCGGCGGGGGCAGCCCTTGCTGCCAGAGGTATGGAGGAACGACTGGAGTCTAGGCCCAAGATTAGCTCCTTTCCTTGGGCCTGACTGTCCTCCAGGGACAGAGCCCGTGCGTGGACACCTGGGAAGGGGGCAGTGGAGAAGCCCCAAGGGGCAGGTGTGCAGTTCCTGCCAGAGGGGCAGCCCAGCTCTCCTGGCAGCCCCTTTCCATGCCAGGCCCCTGGCACACTGGCCCACGAGCACCGCTTCCAGGGCTGGGAGCCTGGGGCTCGAGGGGTTGCCCAGGTGGGTGCTCCGAAACGTCTGTGGATGGTGGGAGGTGGTCTACTTTGACGGGCACATTGGTCTGCCGACTTGGCAGCGTGGGATCGGCCCGTGAGAGCCGTCAGTGCTGAGCGGCTGGTTTTCTGGAATGATGACGTCTGGGGTGGTTCCGTCTGGTTTGCTGTTTCACATTTCCACCATGCTTGCCTGACCCCCATTGTACAAAGACTGTCTTCCACCCAAGGGAGTCTTGTCCCTCCTTCTTGGTGAGCCCTGCTCAGATAGGCTGCCGGGGATGGGATGGTGAAAGCCAGGAGCTCCTCGAGGGGCCAGGCCCAGCTCCCAGGGTGTAACAACAGCCTCGCACGGAGCCTGCCCCTTTCCTGAGGCGGTCTGTATGTCTGGGCGGGGCCACTGCCCTGAGTCCTTCACACACAGCCAGCTCCCCTGGCGGTGAAATTCCTCCTTTTACAACCCACGACACCTCTTACCGTGTCTGCCCTGTTGTGGTTGGCAGCGGTGATGAAAGCTGACCTCCAGTGGACACTGACTGCACCCCAGACACCTCACATGGCTGAGGCACTTGGCCTCCGGACCCCGCCATCCTGGCAGCCCGTCGGAGGCAGGTGCTGCTGTGGCCCCATCTGACAGATGAGGGAACAGGCACGGGAGCTCAGGAACCTGCTTGGGACCACACAGCCAGGAAGTGGGGGGCTCACTAAAGCCTCCGCCATCCAGGGGCTGCTCAGCAGCCACTCAGCCCTCATGATCCATTCAGCAGGAAAGACCTGCCGTGTGCCAGGGGCTGCAGGAGGACACGGGAGGGGTCCAGGACGTTGGGTGGGCAGCCCCTTGGAGGAGGGCGGCCCCCACCCCACAGCCCCAGTAAGGCAGGGGTCAGATCTTGCACAGAACTCTCCAGCAGTTCCCCATCCCTGCAGAATGAAGCCGGAGTCCGGCTCTGCCCCTCTGTGTTGCATTTCTGGCCTTGACCTCGGAGGGCACTTCTCTGGCCATGGCCTCTCTGCTCCAGACTCGGCCGTCTTCTTCAGATGCCTGCCTTTGCACTTGCTGTCCTTGCCTCGAATGTTCTTCCTCTGGCGTCCAACCAGCCCACACTCTTCAGTCTGTCTTAGCTCAGGCACTTTCAGAAGCCAAGTCTTGGCAGAGTTACACTTTCCTGGGAGGGGCCAGCCCAGGCAGGGCCTGCGAGGGAAGAAGGAGCGAGGAGGAGAAGGCAGGGACACACACACAAGAGGATACCCTGGTCGGGGCCCCCAGCGGTCCCTCAGCCCCAGAGCCCCATCAGCAAGACTGCCCAAAAGAGACAGGAAAGGACAGAGAGAGGCGCTTCAGAACTGCTGTTCGGGGGAGGGATGGGAGGAGGACTGATCTGCCGGCCCATCCCCCGTGGTCAGAGTTCACCTCCGCAGAGTGACTGCCCTCCGCCCAGTTGCCTCACAGGCCCTTTGGCAGCAGCTGGTGAAGTGTCTGACACCACACATAGCAGCAGAGCCAGAGGCCCGTGCAGCCTGAGGTGTGAAGCCAGGAGGAGCATGGGGGGCTGTGCCCAGCCGCAGCTGGGGCGGAGCCAGGGGCTGCCAGCCTGGGGGAGTGAGGCCGAGGGGTTTGGAGTCTGCCCCACGCACAGGGGCTTGGGTACGAGGTCAGACGTGTCACCTAGACGGGCCTGCCCGCCCCCCCCCCCAGCCTGCCCTGCTGCTTCCTCCTTCACACTGAGCGTTGGTCCCCGTGTGTGCCCTAAAGTCTCCCCACCAGCCTGAGCATGAGCTCCTGGGGGCAGGAGTGTGAGCTCCTGGGTGTCCTGCCGCCGCCCTGGGTGCCGTGTGCGGTAAGAGCTCGCCAGGCACCGCCACGCCATGTCTGGACCCGAGCCGGCGCGACCTGAATGAGCCCCGCATGCCTGTGTGGTGCAGCTTGCCGCCTCGCTGGTGCTGTTACGCACTGCTTGTGACGGGCTTGTTCACGCCCCAGCATTCCCCACGTTGGCACGTCCCGTCCCCCCTCCTCAGTGGGCGAGGGGTGCGCCCTAGTGCCACCCTGCGGGTTCCGTCTCCCACAGTGAGTGCCAGGCCCTGTGGTCAGTGTGAATGGGTAGGGCAGTGTCCGTGGGGTGAGGCGAGGAGCCAGGTGGGGACGTGAGCCGGGGGAGAAGGCTGTGCTGCTTGTGCAGGGCGAGTCCCAGGCACCAGGAGGAGCGGCTACACCCGGGACCCCAGCAGATGACAGGGGGCAGCTGGGGAGAGAGGACCTCCCTCAGTGCCCTGCGGGAGGTGCGGCCAGTGCCCGGTGGACAAGGGCCGGGTTGGGAAGCTGAGGCCTCCCTGCTGGTTTCCGAGGGAGTCTGCAGATGCAGGTCCTTCTCTGCATGGGAATAGCTCCTTCTTCCTCTTTGTTCTGTCTTCCCGCAACCGAGCACTTTAGCTCTCCACTGAATGGTTGGCACTTCCGTGCAGTGGGTGAAGAGGCCCGGAGCAGAGCAGCCCTGCTGTCTTGTCCCTGCCTGTCACTGGGGCGCGGTGTCCTCCCTTCTCTCTGATCCTGGGACTTGATAAGCGGCCCGGACACCCTGGTGAGCAGGTGTCTGTTTCATCTGAGGTCTCCCTTCAACCATGACCTTCCCGGCCCTGAGCCATGCAGAGCTGCCCAAGGCCAGCATGGCTCTCTGGCCTCGGTGGGTAACCCCCTCTTTTCGCTGTGCAGGGGCAGGTAGAAGTTTCTTTCCCTGGAGACCATCCTTTCCATCAGCCATGGGGAGGCCTCCCACCACTCTGTCCAGTGCTCAGAGAGGCTCTGGCAGGCAGCTGGCTTCCTCCATGTGCCTCTTTCAGCGCGTCTCTGCCTCATGGTGTCCCTTCCAGAAAGGGAAGCGCGGGCTTTCACGCTGGCCGTCCGGTCGCCAAAGCGCCATCTTCCTTACCGACTCTGACCTTCGTTGTCCTCCTCTTCCCTCCCCGTGTGGCACTCACTCCTCAGGCTGCGGTGTCAGCTTGTCCTCCCTCGCCTGCTCGCCTGACTCCACCTCTGCTCGGTCTTTCCCTGTGGCCCAGGTGCCGCTGTCCTTGAGGTGCTCCTTGCCCTGGGCCGTCCGGGAGCGTGTGCACCTGGTCTCGACTGCAGTCTGTTCAAAGCCGAGTGTCGGCTTCTGTCTGTTCACTTGTGGGTGAAGCAGATGAGGCCTGATCAGACCCGCTGCTCTCTGGGAAGTGATGCAGCCGGGTTCCCCACGAGTCCGTCCCAGGGATAGGCAGGCCGAGATCCAGCACCGTCACCTGCCGTGTGGCCTCGGGAAAGACCCCTCCTGTTTTCCAATCTGTGCAGTGGCACAGAAACAGACTCCCTATGTGTGTGGGACAGTGGCCGTGAGGATGCTCGAAGCGGACGGCGTCAGGCCCTAAGCGCCGAGTCAGTAGTTGCCGCTGTTGATGGAGCTTGCGCCTGGCTGGCGTCCGGCCCGTTGCCTTGAGTGCAAGAGGCTGTGAGGCTCGTTCTGCCTCCTGGGGACCCCCTTCCATGAAGGTGCCGCTGCCTGGGTCCTCCAGGTCACCCTTCCCTACCTGGAGCCCGAGGCCGGCCTTTGGAGCCTTGTCCGCAGGTCACCTCGCCCTGATGTCCTGGCCTCTGGGCTCAGGTGATGAGGGAAGGGGTTTACACACCCGGCTGCAGGAGGCTGGGGTGCCTGCAGCTTCGCTGTCCCCACACCTGGTGCCCCCAGGGCTGCTGAGCTTTCGTGGCTCCCATGACCCCCGTCACGCCCTTCCACAGTGGGGGGGGTTGTTCCACCCAGTACTCTCTGGTTTGAGCGGGCGTCTGCTTCTCAACAGACTGAGGGAGGCACCTCCCAGGCCTTCCTTTCACCCCGTGGCACCTGGGGCTACACCCACGTGTCTCTCTTCCAGAGTTAGTGGGAGTGCCTTCCTGCTGGTCTGGCTCAAGTTTCTGCCCCTCCACCCACCCACCCCCAAAACCCCAAAGTTCAAGTTCTGTCCAGTGCAGCAGTAGGGGCCTGTCCACATGCAAACTGATTGACATCAGTCTGGTGTGCACAGCGCTCCCGTGGCTCCTGGCTGTGGCCTGTTTCACATGGATGAGGTGCAGACTCCCACTAACCAACGTCCCCTCTGCACCCCGCCCCCCTGCAGCCCACTCAGACCCACCGCACTTAAGCGCTGGGGCTGGTGCATTGCCTGGAACCCGTGAGCTCCCTGCTGTCTCCACAGGGGGCGCCTGCTCCCCACATCCACAGCCTCCCCAAAGCTGCCCCCGCCTGCAGCCTCCTCTCAGGGGTCTCCCCCTGCCCGCTGCCCGGCTTCAGGGTCTCCTGTGGCTTGTGATGGCCAAGATTTCTAAGCCCAGCTGCCCCCCTCATCCAGGCAGATTCCAGACAACACACAGGGCCCCAGGCCCTGCCAGCCACTCAGTGGGAGTCTGTATATTTCCCAAAGTTCCCTCTGCTGGACGGTGATCAACGTTCATCACCTCCTGGCAAGGCCATCGGCCACTCTAGGTCAAGGGCTGAGGATGCCTAATCCCACTGCCTCCCTAGTTCACGGCCGGCGGGCCTCCCTGACTGAGAACAAATGAGAAAGCCCGGCGATGCCCACGGGTGGCCGGCGACTACCCGCTCCCTTGGCAAAATGGAGAGAAGGCCCCCCTGGGCAGCCCCGTGATGGCGGCAGCGGCCACGGCGCGCTTTCTGGCTAACAACCTGTCTCTCCTGTGCCAGCTCCCTTCAGGGCCACCATGAACGGATTCTCTGGCTTTGCCCCCGGCCCCAGCAGCCCCACCGGGGAGCTGGCGGAGCCCACGCCCAGCCAGGCCCCGCTCCCGGAGGACGTGGACATGAGCGGCGGCTCGAGCGGGACTGAGGCCACGGAGAACAGCTCCACGGAGAACAGCTCCACGGGGCAGGGCTCGAGGGGCAGTGACTGCGATGACAGCAGCAAGGAGCTGAGGATGCTGGTGGGGCCACCGGGCACCCGAGGGAGGTAGGGCCCCGTTTGTCTCCTCGGGGCCCCGTTTCTGCTGTCACCTGGTGGCTCTGCCATCTCTAACTTGTGCGGATCGACTTTCTCCCCAGAGTTCTGAAAATCTCGTTAACTTAGAATGACTGAAACACTCTGGGGTCCGCCCTTCCCCGTCCTGCCGCCAGGGCTGGTGTTGCAGGGCCGCCCGCCCTGGGAGCAGAGGCGGGGGGGGGGGCGAGGGGGCGCAGGTGGCGAGGCTGGCAGCCAGCCGGCCTCTACATGCCACAGACGGCATGGGCTCGCTCCTTTAGCCTTGGGTCTCCGAAGGTCTTATGTTCCCATTGGACCTTAACCACGTGTCTCTCGTTGTGGTGGGACCCAACCTGTCACCGAGGGTGCGTGGCAGGGGAGGTGTGCGCGGTGCAGCGGTCTCTGAGCTCTGTCTCCGTTCCCCGCCCGTCCTGCAGTTCAGACGTCCTCAGCCTGATGCTGGCGAAGTCGGAGCACCACCCTTCCACCAGCGGCTGCAGGTGAGGCCCCCCCGAGACCCGTAGTCGAAGGTCAGGTTCCGGGGGGATGTGACAACTTGATTACGCTTCTGCTAGAACCCATTAGCCCCTTCAGACACTGACCACCTATCCCCAGGGCTTCCCACAGCCACCCGAGCTGCCCTGGGTCTGTCACCTGTCCAGCTCCACCCCAGCGGGCCTTGTCTGCATCTGAGACACGTCCACCCAGAACGCCCTCACCCCGCTGAGACACTGGTGACAAATGTGTCCTTAGTTTCCTGCCCACAGACACGGTCACACCTGCTGGAACAACAGCCAGCTCTTGGTCCTGGGCACAGGGCACTTCGCCGTCACCCAGGCCCCGGGAGAATGTCCATCATTCTCTGGGTCCCTTTGGTGCTGCACGGGTCCGCCTCCCTCAGTGGGAGCCCACCTGCCCTGCCTCCCTGTGTCTGTGCCTTCAGTGTGAGGGTCCTTCTTTCCATCTCCTCTTTCGGGGGTCCTCCTGGGCTCGCCAGGCTCACTCACGCCCCAGCACGCCCCTGCTGTCCTCTGTGGTCAGCACCACGTGACCCTTTTCCATCTGAGACAGACAGGGAGGGACCAGCTCAGCTGTTGGTCAGCTCAGCCAGGTGGTGGGTCGACCAGCAGGCCTTGCTGGGCGCGGCCCAGACCCCACTGTGGGGGGAAGAGCCAGCTGGAGGGATGTCCGACTCATCACTGGGGCTGAAGCAGTGGTTCCCCAGGGGCAAGTCTTTTCCGTCTGGAGACACTTCCTGTTGTCACGACCAGCAAGGGTGCTGCTGGCCCCCAGTCGGCGTGAACCTAAAAACAGAAGGCTGGAGTGAGAGGCAGCGGACATTTATCTGAGAGTACAAAAAACAGCTGATCAGGACACACTGATGCCGGCAGACACCCACACGGCGCCCCCAGCAGGAGGCAGAGGCCAGGGGTGTTTGTGAGGCGGGGAGGGAGCAGTCACACCAACAGAGGGGAGGCAGCTCCCTCTGACCCATGAGGCACTGGTGGCGTTAATCTGAAACAACGTTTTCACCTCCAGTCTGGCAACTGTACCACCTACTGTCTTGTTACCTCTGCAAGCGGCGCTCCGGACACGGTGTCACCTGTTTGGGCATTCCCGAGGCCCGGGGCCACGAGCACAGGCAGCCCCTTGGCCGTGGCAGCTCTGAGCCCACGTCCAAGTGGCTCCGTATGTGTCACTGCTCACCTGGGCGAGGCTGGGGGTGCCGCGAGGAGCCCCTTGGACCCAGGTGTCCTGGGCCTGGCAGAGAAACTGGACCAGATGCGAGTTTCTTCAGAAAAGGTCCCGGAGGCGAACGTCTGACCACCTTTCTTTGCCCCCGCAGCAGTGAGCAGTCCACCAAAGCTGACACGCACAAGGAGCTGATCCGGACGCTCAAGGAGCTGAAGGTCCACCTCCCCGCAGACAAGAAGGCCAAGGGGAAAGCCAGCACACTGGCGACCTTGAAGTACGCCCTGCGGAGCGTGAAGCAGGTGAAAGGTACGCCTGCCTGGTGGGTCCGTTCCAGCCTGCAGTTGTAGCTTCACGCCCGCCCTAGTGAGAGCTGAACTGGGCTGGCTCTGGGGCCCAGCTGACTCGAGGGAGAGATTTAGGAGTCTGGGTGAAGCCGCCCTGATTGGGAGCCTCGGTTCACCGTGCTTGACTGGTAGAGGGAGAGGACGAAGCAGGGAGGACACCGGCTGAGGAAAAACCTGTTTACAAGACACCACTTTGGTGCTCCGGGCGGGGACCGGGCACGGCGAGGGAGGATAGTGCGTGTCCCCCAGGCTCTGGCCGGAGTTGGGGGCCCCTGACGGCCCTGCAGTAGGAGCGGCTGGGAATGGAACCGAGGCAACCCCTCCCCCCCCAGCGGCCGACTGAGGACCCGCCCACCTTGAAAAGATGACGGCGTCTTCGAGCTGCTTCACCCAAAACCTTGGGCTGTCCGTTATCGTTCTGCCGGGGACACCCGAGCTGCCGGGGTGGCGGTCTGCAGTCAGGTGCACTCAGAGACGGGGCCTTGGACGCCCAGCTCCCACCCACCCAAGGGCGGCCCTCCATTTGGGTCTCATCATCAGGTGGCAGCACAGGACGGCCCTTAGCGTCCGTGGGCGGACTGGCTGGAGGCCGTGTCCGAGGACACAGTGCAGAAGCCGCCTCCCCAGAGCTTGGGACACCGCTGCTGCCCAAACTCGAACCGTTGGGCTCAGACACCTCCATGCCCTCCCATCCACTCGGAGCCCCTGAGCACCTCCCTTTGCTGGGTGCTACCCCCGGGGTGGACGCTCATGCCCCGGGCCTCGGGTCCCCACGGTGCCTCTGTCCCCAGGCCGGGTCCCTGGTGCCCCTGTGCACATCCATCTGGATGGGTGTCCGGCCAAGGCCGCTGGGAGGCAGCGCAGGGGCTGCCACAGCTGACCTGCGTGGGGGCGGGGACGCAGCCCCGAACCGACGCCCTTGTGGGCCACAGTGCGCTGGGCGGAACCCGACGCCATGTTGTTTAGGATGCCGTGTACCTACCGTTTAAAAACTGTCACCGAGGGCTTTCCGGTTTCCAGGGGAAACCCCAGGTCTGCTTGTTTTGCCCGCTCCGTGTATGGGGAGGTGGGCTCCTCGCCTGCGTGTCACAACTGCGCCCGGTCTTCCCTGCAGCCAACGAGGAGTACTACCAGCTGCTCATGTCCAGCGAGAAGCCTGCCTGCGGCGCGGACGTGCCCTCCTGCACCCTCGAGGACATCCAGAGCGTCACCTCCGAGTTCATCCTGAAGAATGGGGTGAGTGGGGCGTGTGTGTGTGCGTGCATACACGTGTGCATGCAGGCGAGTGGTCCTTCCGCCGAGCCCCGCCCCTGCCGCTGGCTGGGGGCAGGGCAGCCGGGGGTGGAGTCTCAGGAAGTGAGTCCAGAGCTTAAGGAAAAGAATGTGAAGTCCGAGGCTCAGAGTAGAGCCCCCTCGCAGATGTCTCTGAGACGCTGTCCCCTGCTGGCCACTCCGCCCTGTGCCTCCCATGTGGGAAAACAACCCCACCTTGATCCAGTGTCTTGCCTTGAAGGGTGAGGACACCCCAGGGAACGTTTGGTCACTTCAAGAGTGGTGCCCTGGGACTGGAACTCAGCTGCAGGAGGCTGCAAAGCTCATGCATTACGCGGTTCATTAAGGAGGGTCCCTGGAGGTCTGGGGAGGGGATGTGGGCCAGCCGTGCCCTGAGCCCCCAGGTCTCAGTGAGCAGAGCGCAGGGCAGGCAAAGCTGCCTGGTGACTGGGCTCCTGCGCTGCCCACCTCCTTCCTCCAGCACCCACTGCCCCCACAGCTGTGAACTCAAAGGGTGCAGAGCCCCTGGCAGCTCCCGGCACCCCAGGGGAGGAACACGCCGCCAGCCCAGGTGACAGAGGGAGAGGGGAGCGTGGCCCTTCCACCTCCAAATCAGCCAGCCCTGGCGCTGGGGCCTTCATGCCCAAGAGTCCTGAATGGGCATCTCTGGGGGATCGGCACCCCTGGGTTCCTTTTCACAGTGGAACCCCAATATGGTTCTTCAAACACCCTCCTGTTTGGACCCCGCTGCATAGGAGGGAAGTAGAGTTGCTCTGATCAGAACTCAGGGAGGGGCCCAGGACCCCCCCGGCCTTCCGTGCTCCTGCCACCCACCTGTCACCCACCTCTCGCCAGCGCTCCCCCACCCTCGGGCCCGGCCCACTCTCACCGCAGCCCGTGCTTCCTTCCAGGACATGTTTGCTGCGGCCGTATCCCTGGTCACCGGGAAAGTCCTGTACGTCTCCGATCAGGTGGCCTCCATCTTCCACTGCAAGAGGGATGCCTTCCGAGACGCCAAGTTTGTGGAGTTCTTGGCTCCCCACGACGTCAGCGTGTTCCACAGCTGCACCACGCCGTACAAGCTCCCACCCTGGAGCGTCTGCAGTGGGGCAGGTGCGGCCCGGGGCCAGGGGTGGGGCGCTGGCCCTCTCCTCCGCCAGAGACCAGGCCACTGCCATTGCCGCTCTCTGTCCTAGGCGAGAGGTCCAAAGGTGTTTGTTCAGCATCAGTCTAGGGAGAAGGATTGTCTTTTCATAAATTTCAGAGAAGGGAGAACATCGCAGAGGCTGCTATGTGTAGGAGGTCTTTGGATGGGAAGTGGCTCTGAGCGGCCAGCATGGGGCCCGGTCTGCGGAGTGTGGGCAGGCTGGGGCACATCTTGGGGCATCCGTGGAGGGGGCTCCTATTGCTACCTGTGCGTGCCTGTGGCCACCTCCAGTGTGACAGCGGGACTGAGTCTGGAGGGCTTGGACACCGTCTTCGGTACCCACGCAGGTCTTGCCCGTAGTAGGTGTGGGGCACTAGGTGACCAGACAAGACTCAGCAGAAACCTGGTTCAGGGCCTTGGCAGCGGGACTGCAGGAGGGAGGCTCTCCCTCCAGCCCAGGCCGTTCCCACAGCCCCTCTGGCTTGCAGTGCCCAGGGTGGCCAGTGGGCATCCCCCAGTGAAGTGTCATCCTCACTGGGCTCAGACTGTAGAGCTGAGGGCAGATGAGGCGCAGAAGCTCTGAGGGGCCCAGAAAGGTGAATGAGAAGGGTAAAGGGGAGGCGGACGAGGCCAGGGGTCCTCAGATAAGCTTGGGCTCAGTCATAAACATGGCCCAGAGCCAGCCCTGGCTGCCTCCCCCACACCGCCCTCCTGTCCCATCTGGGGCCCAGAGGCCAGCTTCCCATCAAATGTGCTGCAACCCCACTCTGTCACCGCTGCAGCGGGATGCCAGCCCCCGCCGACGACAGCCGTCCCAGGCCCAGAAGTGCAGCAGGCTTTCGGGTGACTGGCGGGCAGAGGACATTCGCCCTTAGCTCTGGGTGGAGACCCACCTCCTTGCTCCCGACATGCCATCCGATCAGATCGCCGGCATGTGCAGGGTGTGTCGGGGGCCCAGGCCATGCTGGTCCCCGCACAGAAGGGGCTCCGGTGCGAGCAGGCTGGCGCCCTGTCCCTGAGGGGCGTGCAGGTTTTTGCCTCAGTAAGAAAGAAAGGCCCGGGGGTGTCTTGGAGGCCTGTCCCGGGCTGTCATTTTGCATCGTTTCCCTGTCTGGTGACTGTGCTGCATTCCCTCGTCTCTGCGGCGTAGGGGGATGACTGAATGAATGGTCTGTGTCTGAACGCCCTCTGTCCCAGGGGCCCTTCCCCTTGCCCATGCTGGTCGCCCAGCTGACCCCACTCCTGCCGGGCGTGTCTTTAGAGGAGCTAGTGAACAGGTTGGTGTGAGCCGTGAAAAGCTGGCCGTTGTTTCTGTCGGAACCGAATGTCCCCCCCAAATAGGTCGGTCACCATGTTTGCGGCTTTCTGTGCAAAGGGCCTGCCCATCAGTCAGTGTCTTGCAGAGTTCAGAGGTCGGTCAGCGTGTCAGCGGCGGCATTTGAGCCATCCCCAAAGTGGCAGACTCCTGCCTGCCCGTGGGGACGTGCCACACTCGTGAAACGACACTCCACTTTAGCCAGAGCTGGGGGGGACGTGCCCCGAGGCCCCACGCTGGGCGGGTCGGCCTCACCCCAGGGCTCCGATCCAGGCAGGCGTGGGTCCAGGGAATGGGGTGCCGGCTGCGCTTAGTGGTGTCTTGGGTGCTGACTTAGGGATTTTTCTCCCAGATTCTTTCGCTCAAGAGTGCATGGAGGAGAAGTCTTTCTTCTGCCGTGTCAGGTAAGCCTGGCTTTCCTAACCTGGAAATGGCACGACCATTTCATCCCAAGCCCTGGTGGGACGAAGAGGCAGCCTGGGTGTCTCCCCACATCCCGGCTTTGCCAGAGGCAGGAAGGGCCACAAGCCCACCTGCACCCGGTCTTGGGGGCCAGGGGCCACGCAGTGCGTGGGTTCCTGCAAAGGGGATGGAAGCACCTGGCTGAGCTGCGTCTTAAACGTGCGGGGCTAAGACAGCACGGTCAGCCCTGCAGCCCTGCAGCCCCGTCCTCACCGAGCTCCTCAAGGGGCCTGAGGAGGCTGGCCTTGCTGTCCGCTACCTGGAAAAGGGCCAGAGGGCCTTGCCCAGGGAGGCGTGCACACCAAGGTCCCCGAGGACCCCAGACTGTGTGCAGGCTTTGCTCTGAGTGTGCCTTTTTGAAAAAGCAAGTTTTCCCAGGAAAGCCCAAGAGCTTTCCCAGCAGGCTATTGGCCTAAAACAGGGAACTGGCTGAGCACCTTGCCTTAGTGTCAGAGGGCAGTACCCCTCCTGCCCACACCGTGGGGCCCTCAGAAGGTGGGCTGTGACCCCACTGCTGGAGCAGCATCCCTTCCCCCATTAAAATGCAAACAGCTCCAGAGATGGGCTCAAAGGCTCGCTCACCCCCCAGGGCTGGTGACTTAGGTTCACATGTCTTGGGTACTCGAGGGCAGGTGGGACAGAGGCGCAGGGCGGCGGGCCCAGCTCCTCAGTGGGGAGGGGCACAGACTGCAGACCCAGGCAGCTGTCCAGCCCCACCTGGTGGCATCCGTACCGCCAGTGCAGGGGTTGCCGAGAGGTGACAGCTAGCTGTGGGGGAGGAGCCAGCAGTAAGGGACGCTCCTCCTGTCCTGACCCCACCTTCTCATGGCACCCTTCTCTGCAGCGTCGTCAGGAGCCATGAGAGTGAGGTCCGCTACCACCCCTTCCGAATGACGCCGTACCTGGTCCAGGTGCCGGAGCAGCGGGGCGCCGAGAGCCAGCTGTGCTGCGTGCTGCTGGCCGAGAGGGTGCACTCGGGCTACGAAGGTGACGGCAGGCCCAGGCCACCCCAGCTCCTCTGGTCCCCGGTCCCTCCCGTGGGTCAGACCCTTGTCTGTGGAGGGCTGCAGCCCTGCTCCCCGGGCCCTGGGCAGAGCCTCCTGCCCCTTGACACTCAGCACATCCACCTGTGTCACCCGGCCCTCCCAGCCACCTCCCCGCACAGTCTCGGGCCCACATGCCAATGCCTGTCACCCGTGCCCAGGCCATCGCCATGACTGTGGGTCCTTAGCCTTCCCTGGATGCTGCCTTCTGTCCATGTAGTGGCAGCAGCCCTGACAGGTCCAGTGCTCAAGTCCCTGCCTCCCCTGTGCCCCTCAGGGCTCAGCCCTGGGCCCTCCGTGCCAGGGACACCAGCGCCACTGAGTACCCTACTCCATCCCCTCCTCTAATCGAGAAAGTGCAAGCCTCCTCCCCGCCCTCCTTGGCTGGTCCTGTCTTTGCTGGGTCTGCCGGCTTCTGTCCATAGGCGGCCCCCGGCCCCTGACTTTGCTCCTGTTGTGCCCTATCCCCGCCTGTGACATCCCAGTCACTGCAGCGGGCTGTCTCCCCAGGTGTCCTTTCCCTGCCCTGCTAGCTCCGCAGCACACCCCCTGCCCCAAAACACCCAGATCTGGGTTCTTCGGGGCACTTTGCCGTCCTGATCCAACCCTCCCGGTGACCCTCCTAAGTAGCTTGTGACAGGTCTCGCACCAGCCACAGCTCCTGGCCGGGAGCCACAGGTCTCGCTGTGGCAGCTCAGCAAAGCCCGTGACCTCAGAGTCCCTGACGGCAGGCACTGCCAGAGACGCGGGGCCGCGCCCCACTGTGCTGAGTGCGTCCTCTTGGCGGGCGGCCACGCCCTCCTGCAAAGGCCTTTTCCCAGCAGTGGGAATGTTCTGGGTGTGCGGCGTCCTCTCCACTGCTCAAAGGGACCCTGCGTACAGAACGTCGTCTCCCCAATGTTCCAGGAAGGGCTTCAGGGTCACTTAGACCCCAGCAGATCATTCCCCCAAGTGGTCAGCGTCCGCTTTGTGGACGGAACAGCTGGAATTGTGCATGTTCTGTCCACGAATCTGGAAGTGGAGCAGAGTTCTGGATATAGGATTCCCGTCAAGCTCATTGCCTTTGCCCACCTTGGGGACCGTAAAGTCCCAACACGGTGACATTGGCTGAAAAGTTTGAGTCCAAGTGCTCAACTCAGTTTTGAAAAGTTTGTTCAGCTCGTCTGGTAGGGCCTTAGAAGCCTTGACAGCGGCCCGGCCACCAGGTCCCCGGAGAAGCCAGGGCGCCAGCACGCAGCCCTGGGAACGGGTCTCCGGCAGCCTGGCCCGGCTGGCTCCCAGAGCGGCGGGCGGCTGCCAAGTCCCCTTCCCCTTCGTTTGGCGCCCATCACTTGGAGGCCACGTGGCCACTAGTCCTGTCGCCACGTTACGAACGCGTTTTTCAAAGTCAGACATTTGAGCCAAATTCTATTCTTTCAGCCCCTAGAATTCCTCCGGAAAAGAGGATTTTCACAACCACACATACACCCAATTGTTTGTTCCAGGACGTGGATGAAAGGTAAGCCCCATGGCGCTGTCCCCACTGCCCGCATGCTCACACTGTGCTTATCTCAGAGCCAGCATGGCGTCCTCAGGCCCCCGGGCCCCTCCCCAGACACTAAGGGTGCGGCCTTGTCCTGGTGGTCACCTCAGGACAGAGGAGAGCTCAGTGAACGTGTCATTGGCCTGCGTGTTCCTCGTGGTGACCAGCGGAGACTCGCGTGTACTTAGGCCGTGAGATACTTGTGGGTCACACTAAAGCCTCCTGAGATGTGACCCTGTGAGTGGGACACTCATGGGGGCTGTGTTTACACTCGTTTCAAAGTTGGACACAACTGTGCACTGGTGCGGGTGGGGACGGTGTGCCTGGGACGGCCACTCATGCGTGGGTGCCCCCTGCCCACTGCCCGGCGCCCCTCCGTGGGTGCTGCAGCCAGGACGCTGCAGCTGCTCCAGGAGCACAGGCATCCGCGGGGCCCGGGCAGGCTGGCACAGGGCTGGGGCCCGAGTGCCTCCCCAACTCCTCCGGCACAGATGCTCGGGGACAGAAAGCACGGAGGCTGCCGGCCATGGTCAAGAGGAGAGTTCTCAGAGACATACGGGACGCAGACCGAGCAGTGCCAGCAGACCGAGCTCTCTGAAACGGGCCAAGGTCATCTGCACAGACGCTGTCAATGGTCAGGTCCTCCCACTGCCCACCCCTGGGTCAGGCCACAGGGCCTCCTGGGAAAGGTCTGCTCTTGGGCAGCCAGGGACCAGCAGCCTCCAGCTCCATGCTGCTGAGGGGCAGGTCACCAGCCACCTGCGGCAGGACTGGGGAGAGAAGGCTTCAAGGCCTAGGCTCCTGGGCCCCACCAGCCCTGCCTGACCAGGGTCCCTGAGGGTGGGGCCTGGGAGCTGCATTTGTAAGGCAACCCCGGGAATACTTTTATTCCTCCAAAAATCTAAGAATTGTCTGCAACCCAGCCCAGGAGTCTACTCAGTCTTGTGCAGGAAGGAGGGTTGGCAAGCAGTTGCGTGGATGCTATGGGCCCATCACCCACACAGCCGCCTCCAGCAAAGCCACCGCCCCCTCCTCTTCCTCTTCTTCCTCCTTCTGTTACCTCCTCCCCCCCGCCCCCCCTCCCCCCTTCCCCCACACTTGGGCCAGGCCTAGAGCCGGGAGGACGTCAGGAACATTCTGTACATCCGGCCAAAGGAAAACACAAGGCCTGAGGGAGTTCCGCACCACGGGGAGTGGGGGCATGGGGCCGGGGGCTTGGGGCCGGAGGCACATTCTAACACTCCAAGGAGAACGTTCTTCCACGTGAGCAGAAGAGTTGGGAAAATATCTGTGTGGACTCAAGCACAGGCCGAGAAGAAGGCGGAGCTGTAGCGCACAGGAAGGGAGGGGGCACTGGACAGCAGAGGGGGCGGGACAGCAGAGGCAGGAGGGCTCTGCAGAAGGTTGACACAAAGCATTTCTCAGGAAACAAACTGACAGCTCCCACAAGACCCGGAGGATGGCTCCCCAGGCCGGAATGGTGACCCCAGGGAAGACACAGTAGAGGGACCAGAGCAGGCGACCCTCTTGAGTTGGAAAAGATGCAGACGTGGTCTCCAGGTGCAGGCAAAACTGGTTTAAAAAACAAACAACCCACGCCAGGCCACACTTGGCCAAACCGTGAAACATGGAAAAGATAAGGACCTGCAGTGAAGAAGGAGAAAAGCACTTTTACGACGGACCCTCCCAGGAGACGACAGGCGGAGGCGCCCAGCCCCCCGCCTGTGGGCCCCACGGGGCCTCAGCGCTGCCTTCCAGGCCCCGGGGGCGCTGCCTTCTTTCCCGGGGTGATTGAGAGAAAGGCTATTCCTCTGTTGGCCTGGTCCCCAAATTCCGGTCCCCAGGGAACCTGCAGCCTGCCCCTCTCCCCGAGAACAGACAGGCAGCATTGGAGTGGTCAGCTGGCCCGTCAGGACGCCGCACTCTGTGACGTGTGCCCAAGCTCGGCTGCAGTGGTGACCCCCGTGTCCGCTTGCCTTGCAGGGCAGTCCCCCTCCTGGGCTACCTTCCCCAGGACCTGATTGAGACCCCGGTGCTCCTGCAGCTGCACCCCAGCGACAGGCCCCTGATGCTCTCCATCCACAAAAAGAGTAGGTTCCCTTCACACTGCCCCCACCCCCCAGGGCTCTGACAAAAGTGGCGCGTGCCTGGGAGTGTCCTGGTGTCCAACCCGCTCACAGCTCGTGTCTGCACGTTCCTTTGTGGTCCCCTGCCTGAGCAGCATCTCACTCTCACTGTTGGCGTCCCAGCAGGTGGGAGGAGGGGCGGAGGGTCCACCTCAGTGTGTGTGGGGGGAGGGAATGGCCAGACTGAGGTGGTGGACGATGCGTGTGCCCCCAAGCTCAGGCCTCGCAGACCCAGGTGGCGCTTGGAGAAGTCCCGCTGCAGCTGGCAGCACGTGGTTTCCTGACGCTGCAGGCAACCACTGAGCAGTGGGAAGCAGAACAGGAGCTGGAGGGCTGCATCTCGGGGCAGGTGTCGGCGGCCCCCGAGGGGTCTGGTGGCCATGCCCTTGGGCACTTCAGCAAGTCCCCCCTCCCCCGCCCCGGGAGCCTGCCTGCTGCCCGCCCCAAACGCAGTCTCCTCTCCAGTCGTGCAGGCTGGCGGGCAGCCGTTTGACTACTCGCCCCTGCGGTTCCGTGCCCGGAACGGGGAGTACGTCACGCTGGACAGCAGCTGGTCCAGCTTCATCAACCCCTGGAGCCGGAAGATCTCCTTCATCATTGGGCGGCACCGAGTCCGAGTGTGCGTGCTCCCGGGGCCCCGGGTGTGCTGGGGGGTCACCCTGGGGGGCCTGTCCCTGCCCCGGGCTGCGGCACCACTGGGAGGGGGCAGCCCGGGGGCCTGCAGGGAGGAGGCGGGCCCCACAGGGGTGTGCGGCGTGGCCCGCCTGACCGTGAAAACCACACAGGGGCCCTTTGAACGAGGATGTGTTTGCTCAGCCATGTGCAGAGGAGCCGCCCCCACACACGGGCGTCCAGGAGCTCACGGAGCAGATCCACCGGCTGCTGCTGCAGGTGGGTGCCCAGCTGATGGCAGTCCCGCCTGGCGGACGCCTGAGTGCTGCCCTGGGTCCTGGGGCCCCTCCCCTGACCTGTGTCTTTCCCACACTACACCCTGGGCCTGTTCTGTCCCCTGCAATGTGGGGGGTTGTGGTGGAGTCTGTGCCAGGTCTGGATAGTCGTCACTCCTGCAGCCAGGTTTAGGGTGGCCCCAGCCCTGTACTTCTGGGGTGTCTGTCTCTGACCTGTAGTCTCGGGCTAGCAGCTGAAGGACACACTGTCTGCTCTCCAACTCAGCCCCCAAGTCCTGGGCTCAGACCCCAGGCGAGACCTCCCACATGTGGACGGGGTCACTCCAATCCAGGACGCCACACCGGCACTGGGAGGGTCCTGGGAACGCCCGCCCCCATCCCTGGGGGCGAGGTGCTCCTGGAAAATCAGCGTGACACAGTGTCCCTGTGGCTTGGCAGCCTCCTGCCTCCTGGGCAGCAGATAGGGGAAACTGTAACGCTTCCAACTCTGTTCTGAAACCCCAGGGAGAACCGAGATTGGCCCGTTCCGTGAGCGGGGGGAGGCTCAATAGAGTCCCTCTTAGTGGGGTCTCCCCACAAACTGGAGTCTGGGGACCCTGGTGCTCTAGGTGGAGGTTGAGAGTCTGGTGCAGCCTGACCCTGGGCCCCCACGCAGTGCCCCCTCGTCCTTGCCCAGCGCGCCCGGCCACGGGGGACCGCCCCGAGTGCCCCCGAGCCCTGGACCGAGGCCTCCTGTCTGCTCCCCTCAGCCTGTCCCCCACAGCGGCTCCAGCGGCTACGGCAGCTTGGGCAGCAACGGGTCCCATGAGCACCTCCTGAGCCAGACCTCCTCCAGCGACAGCAACGGCCACGAGGAGGCACGCCAGCGGAGAAACGTAGGTGCCCCTCAGTGGTCCCCCGCCCCGCTAACTCGGTGCCTCAGGCTGCTCACCCCACCCGGCCCCACCGACTCAGTGCCTCGGCTACTCCTGAGCTCTGTTCACGGGATGACTTGATCATCTCTGGAGAGCCAGAGCAGCCAGAACTGAGGTGGAAGTATTGGGTGACAGTCACTCAAAGCAGGCAGATGGGGCAGAGGGGACCTACCTGCAGGAGGGAGGAGGATGTGCTCCCTGCGGTAGAGCCGGAGCCGTGGGTCCAACTCCTTCCTCCCATCTCTGCCAGAACCTCCCTGTCGGCGGGGGGCGGGGGGGGGGCGGTGGCAGCTGCCCCTCGAGGTGGGGCCTGACGGTCTCTGATGGAAAGTAATATGTTCATTTCGGTTTTCTTCAAGGAAATTCCCCAAAATGGTAATAAGGTCAAAACCAAAAGTCATTATTCCGATGAGTCTGGAGAACAGAAGGGAAAATCTGCTACAGGTGAAAAAACTATTTGTTTCCTTGGCGACACTGTGGCCTGGTGAGGTCTTCCCAGCGTTTGCCTCCCCCGTGGGTGGTGGGGAGTTCACCTTTCAAACCTGTGTGCCCCTTGGGCAGCGGGGCCCTCGCCCCTTCCCCACGCAGCCCCGTGTTTCTGTGGGAGGCTGGTGCCCTGCAACGTGGCCAGGGCCCTGTGCCTCGTGCAGGTGAGCCCACGCCCACATATGCACAAGAGTGCCCGGGGGGCTCTCCCTTGCCCTCTGTGCTCAGGCCGCCCTCCTCCCAGAAGCTTCCCGTGAGAACCTGGGGCTGGAGCTCACCTCTGACTGGGGTTCTTGGCCTTCGGGACGCACAGGCAGGCACTTCTGCCTTGGTGCTGCTGGGCCTTGGGGACACTGATGAGTGAGGTCCCCAGGGGAACAACGTGCAGGCAGGTGCTGAGGGCAAGGACTCCAGTGCCCTTCAGGCCACTGCACCTGTCCTTACCCCTGGGGCCGGGCTGGGCCAGGCCTGACAGACCTCTGAGAGCTGGGGGATACCGACTGACCTTATAGCCCCTGAAGTTTCAGGAGCACAAGCCAGAGCTGGCCTTTCCCACTGCCCAATCCCTGAGTCTGGAGACAGCCCAAACCAAATGCCACTGAGCCCCAGGCCCCTCGACCACAGCCTCAGGCCCCTCCTCAGACGGCACAGTAGCTCCTGCCACTGGGCTTCAGTGTCTGCGACTCCTGGTCTGGGTCCCTGGCCTCACCTTTAGGTAGAAATACACGGAGGGTTTTCTCTGGGGACAACAAGTATTGACCAAAAGCAATGTTGCCATTTTTCTAGATGCACAGAGTGGATCCCCCGCTCAGGTGACAGCCTTCCGGCATGTGGAGAAGGACAGCTCAGGCGCCAGCCCACCCAAAGCTGCCTTTCCAGAGGAGCTGGCTTGCAAGAGCCAGCCGGCCGGCTCCTACCAGCAGATCAGCTGCCTGGACAGTGTCATCAGGTGCGGGAGCCTCCCACCTCCCCCTCAGAGGCCACCGCCCTCCAGGCTTGGCCAGCCGTGGGGTGAAGCTGTCTGTGACCTCCCCCCGACCCCTGCAGGTACCTGGAGAGCTGCAGTGAGGCCACCACCCTGAAGAGGAAGTGTGAGTCCCCAGGGAGTGTGCCCACACAGAAGGCCAGCGACAAGCGGAAGGCCAGAGGCAGCCCCGGGCCGCCTCCTGCAGGTGCGGCATTTGGGGGTTGGCTGTGGAATGGCTTGTGTAGACCCCCACGGTGAGTGCCAGCACCCAGGGAGGCCTGAGCCCCCTTCATCCCCCACCGGCCTGGCAGCAGCAGGGACACTGGCAGGTGCAGGCTCTTTGGGAAATGACCGCGGTGCTGACATGTCAGCAACCTTCCTGCCAACGAGAGGTGACGGTGGCTCTGGGCTTCGAGACAGGAGCCCTGGGGGCTGCCGAGGCCTGGGCCCCACAGGTGTTTCCAGCAGGCCGCTTCCTGTGTCGGAGGGCTAGCTCGGTCCGACTGCCTCTCAGGCCGCTCAAATGGTGTGCATGTCCCTGGCGATCGTGGCCAGGGCCGGAAATTGGGCCCCACTGGGACAGAAGCACAGTTGGCTGGACAGTCACGCTGTGACAGGCAGCCTGCGCCCGCCCACAGGGAGAGCTAGCCAGCTTCTGGCCGCCTGGGCAGCCCTTTCCCACAGGCCTTCAAGGCCCTGGGCTCCCAGCAGCACGGAGGCCCTGAGCTGAGCCCTTCTTGGCCCAGTCCAGTCACCTGCCCCCAGACACCCCTGGGTGAGAGAGCTGAGTTGCTCCCATTGAGGGATGTCCTTGTCTCCGTCTTCCCCAGCGCATCAGCACCCGAGGACGACTCACCACACACCACGGTGTGCGCAGACCGTGCCGTGTCCTGGGTCCTGGGCCCGGAGAGTGGGGGGTGTTTCTCACGCAGAAGGGTCACAGTGTTGCGTCCTTGCATCCCCCGTGTTCTCTCACAGAGGCAGCAGCACCCCCCAGGGTGGACAGACACGCCGGTGTCAGCGCACACCTGACCTCGCTGGCACTGCCGGGCAAGGCGGAGAGTGTGGTGTCGCTCACCAGCCAGTGCAGCTACAGCAGCACCATTGTGCATGTGGGTGACAAGAAGCCTCAGCCGGAGCTAGGTACGCTGGCCGGCTGGCGGGCAGTGTTGAGGGCACGGTGAAAACCCGAAGCTCTGGCCGCCACGTCAAAAAGCTCTTTCCCTGTAGGCGTGTGCAGGAGAACCCTAGCACAGCCGGGCAGGCCCCCCCCCCCCCCAGGAAGTGTGGGGCTGGGCGGGCCAACTGATCCTGATCCCGGTGTGCTCTGGCGCCACCTGCTGGCCGTTTCTGCTCAGGCGTAAATATGCACAGGACTGTGGTAGTTCCCAGCCCAGGCCTCCCAAGACCCTGCAGGGCCCTTGGACTCCTCCCTTTGTTGGGCATTGGGCCCACGCGGCCCTGAGAACTCCTTTTCTCTTCCCCACTTGCCCTGCCGGGCCTAGCCCTCCCCTTCAGTGTCCCCACTTTCCAGTGGGAGGGCAGGAAGGGGCCAGTACAGGTCTGCGGGGAGGCACAGCCGAGGGCTGCCTGTGTGCGTGGCCCTCCAGGGTGCCCCAGGAGGGCCTGGGACGGGCTGTGCCCGGAAGAGGGAGATGGCCTAGAAGAGAGCCTGCATCGCAGTTGGCATCCAGTCCCCTCCCAGGGCGGCCATCGCATCCTCCTGCCCCGTCCTGACTGGGCCCCAGTTCCCAGTGAAGCTACCGCCACGCTGTGGTCTGAAGCAGGGTGGGGGTGCACAGCAGCCTCAGTCCATTGTGTCTGTAAGCCGAGGACAGCCAGGGAGTGCCCTGCCGTCTGAGACTGAAGCCCAGGATGCCTAAGGAGACCGGCCTTGGAGCCCGGGCAGCAGGCTGTCTGTCACCGCGGTCTGCCTTAGGTTGTGGGCTGTCCCAGAAGGCCACACGATACGCCTTGGGTTCTGCCCTGTGGGGGGCGTCTCAGTGTCAGAGGTCTCAGCGTGGGGTCGTCAGTTGCTCTCTAACGCCATATGCACGGGCTCTTGCAGACGAGTGGTCTGTGTTCCCTCCTGCAGAGATGGCGGAAGATGCTGTGAGTGGGCCAGAGTCCCTGGACTGCCTCGGGGGTGCCTCCCTGCCCTGCAGCCTCAGCCCAGAGAAGGAGCCCTTCAGGAGGCTGGGCCTCACCAAGGAGGTGCTGGCTGCCCACACCCAGAAGGAGGAGCAGAACTTCCTGCTCAAGTTCAAGGAAACAAGGAAACTCAATGTTCTCCAGTCTCGCTGCCATTACTACTTGCAAGAAAGGTCCAGGGGGCAGGCCAGTGAAAGAGGTAGGTGGCAGTACCTGAGTTAAATGTGGAGGATCAAAAAGAAGAAAGGTTTATTCTTAGTAGTGCTGAGTCCAGTATGGCTTTCAAAGTATGAACTGTCCCCAGTTCAGGACACCTGAGTTTGCCAGACACCTGGGGGGACTTTGAATGTCCCCATGGGAACGGCATTGTGAACCGCGGTGACAGTTGCAGGCCAGCCCTGTGGGATGCAGGGCAGTAGTTTCAGTTCAGCTTCATCAGACATTTCTTTGCCTGAGTGACAGAGAGGGGCAGGAGACCTCAGCCCTTGGGCGCACCCAGACAGGGCTCCCAGAGGCCCAGGCAGGCCACAGCTGACTCCGCAAAGACACTGAGCATGGTACGGAGGGGCGTTTGGTGCCGATTTCTGAGGGAGGGGGAACCCAGGCTGATGCCGGCAGACAGAGCCCCCTGACTGGGCTGACGACAGTGCTGGCCTGTGGCCTCCAGAGCCAGGCAGGGCGTGTGGGTGCGTGCAGCTGCCCTTCAGGCTAAAAGCAGCCAGCTGGTCGAAGGGCAAGGGATGAGGGAGCACAGACTAGCTTCTTTGCACCTTTTCTGGTCCAGGAGCCTGGCTCCTGACCCCAGCCACTTTCCCAGACCCCACAGACGGGGCTGAGCCGATCGGAGCCACCGCCTTTTCCCCAGGCTTCCAGTGCCTGGCCCGGATTCAGAGCTGGCGAGCCGGGAACACACAGCACAGGGCCCGGCTCCTCTGGGTCTCTGGGCAGACAGCAGACACAGTGAAGTGAGCATCTGCCCAGTGGGGGAGGCTGACACCCTCCCACCTCCCCAGACCTGGGGTGACTGCCAAGCCCAAGGGAGCCTCTGAGAAGATCACAAATAAGCATCACCCCCAACCCTAGGCAGACTCCACAGTGGGCCTGGCTTGATACAGAGTCCCAGCTCCTTACCCCCGTGGCCAGAAGTCTGTGCAGGGCAGGGGGTGCAGGGGCCAAGGCCCCGGGTCCCGGGCGCCAGGGCCCTAGCCACTGGTCCCACCAGGGGACACACTTCTCACGGGAAGATCGCCCGCCAGAGGGCCTGAACCGCAAGATGCCACCCTCCTAGCAGCTTGCTTCTGGCTGGCCCTCTTACCCTCAGCCTGTAGCAAAGGTTTGGGGTCCCCAGCACAGCTGACAGGTGTCACCACACACCTGCTCCAGGAGCCCTGAGTCACCCTGTGTACTGCGAGAGGAGAAACTCCTGGCACCCACCCCACTGCCCATCCCAGCTAGGCCTGGCATGACCACCCCCACCCCAGCCGACAGGACTCCTGGTGCCGGCCCAAGCTGGGAGGCGGGCAGACATGCCCAGAGCCCCTCTTGTTACCGGGAAAGGCCCTCCGGTCCCCTGGAGAAGGCTTCTTCCAGCCACTTATCGTCGGAGAGGCAGACTCTGGTTCCCAGGCTAGTGCCGCCCAGCCCCTCCGGATGGCCCTGTCCGACAGGCGGAGCGGAGAGCAGCCCTGTGGGGCCCCCCGGTGGGAAGCTCATGACCCTGACCGGTCAGCTCCAGTGACCTCGGGTTTCACAAACCAATACTGGGGGACAACACAGAATGGCCCGCTTTTAACGTCCTTTGGATGAATAAGACCTTTTTGACCCCCCCGCCCCGTGTCACTGCCATTATTTTATAAGGATGTAACATTTTACTTGCAGAAAAAAAACAAGAAACGTGATCTTGCAATGAACGATGGTCCTTTAAATTGACTGAGTCTAGTTCCCTGAAAACTGAACGTTTTGCCCTGATTTTTCTCACGGCCGTGAGTGGGCATCAGGGAAACCCGGTGGAGTGCACGACAGTCCCCAGGCTGACCTCTGGGGACATGGGGCTGCTGAACTAGCAGGCGCCTTCCAGCTGCGAGGTTGTCCAAGTCTCCAGAGCCGACATGACAGGAATCACGCACACATGTCCGTTCTCACACTGCCTGTTTTCCCCTCACCGCAGCCGCTCCCGGGCTGAGAAATGCATCTGGAGTGGACTTGTCTTGGAAGAAAACTGGGAAGAACAGGAAACTGAAGTCCAAGCGGGTCAAGCCCCGAGACTCTTCCGAGAGCACTGGCTCCGGGGGGCCCGTGCCCCACAGGCCCCCGCTGCTGGGCCTGAACACCACAGCCTGGTCGCCGTCGGACACGTCCCAGTCCAGCTGCCCCTCAGTGCCCTTCCCCAGCCCCATGCCCGCCTACTCCCTGCCTGTGTTCCCGGCCCCCGGCATCCTGCCGGCGCCCGGGGCCATGGCGGCGGCACCTGTGGAGCCCCATGCCAGCTTCGCGGTGCCCACCGTGCCGACGGACGCTCATCACGAGTTTGCAGTCCAGCCCCCGCCGTTTGTTGCCCCCCTGGCCCCGGTCATGGCCTTGGTGTTACCCAGCTATCCCTTCCCCCCAGTGACCACAAACCTGCCACCAGCCTTCTTCCCTGGCCAGGTGGTCCCTGCCTCGCAGCCCGAGTTCCCCGGTCGGACCTCACCCCACAAACAGCCCTGCCCTTGTCCTCGAGCAGAGCGTGGGCCACCCGTGTCCCGTGTGGCCACCCCAGCTACCCCACCGTCGGCCACCGGGCCCTCCGGCCGGGCCTCCCCGCCACTCTTCCAGTCCCGAGGCAGCTCGCCCCTGCAGCTCAACCTGCTGCAGCTGGAGGAGACGCCCGAGGGCAGCGCTGGGGCCTCGGGGGCGGGGCTGGACTGCAGACCTGGCACGTCCTGGGACTGGCCACAGACGGTGCCGCCGACCTCAAGGACTCCCTGCTGTGCTTTCCCTGCAGCGGGCGGCCCCGCAGCCCCCACGGTAGGTCCGCCCCTCAGGTGCAGGCGTTTTCTAGAGGGGGGTCCCAGCAGATATTGCAGTTTGATGTAACGATGTGATTAGCGTTTTCCAGTTAAACGACCCGTAGAGCAGACTGGGGATGGGGGGCGCTTTGTGCCATCTTGGGGTCTGAACGAAGGAGGATTGGTTGTCTGATGGTGAGTGCAAGGTCCAAGTGGCCCAGGTGGCATGGTGGCTTGTTGTCACAGGCCTCGAGATTCCAAGTGAAAGCCGTGAGGATGCAGTCTGGCTAAATGTCAGAGCTCAGCTCCTCAGAGGTCGTGGGGGCAGAGGGTCTCGTGTTACACGTAGGCAGGCAGCGGCCCCGTCCTCCCGCACATCTGGGGCGCTGCTGTGGCGCTCCCGTTCCCTTCGTGGGGTTCTCGTTTCCCATGGGCTTCGTGTCCTGGCCGCTCAGCTGTGCAGCAGTGCCCCCGGGGGTGCTGCACGGAGGGCATGGTGCACTCCCCTGCCTGTGCCCCCAGGAAAGGAGGGGGACCCAGGAAGCACAGCTCAGCCTCCCAGTGTGTCTGCTGCCCTCCCGGCTCCTATTGCTGGGGTCTGGCCTATAGGCCCGGTTCCAGGATCTGAGGGTTGGGGGAGCCCCAGGAGCGGGAAGCCAGGGCCCCACCCTCAGGGGTAGCCTCGGGTATGAGGCAGCATCTTTCTGCCTCCCCAGCTGCTCTGCTGGAGGAACAAACATAAGGCTTCCCCCCAACCCCCGCCCCAGGATCCAAGAGCCACTGTCTTCCACATGATTCTCCCAAAACCCTGTGGAGGGAGGTGGCATTTCACTGTAGTCCACACGGCCATAGCCTGTTGCTTGGCTGCAAAGGCCCCACACTCTCCCCAAGTGACCTTGTGCTGGCAGTTGCCCCTAGCCGGGTCCTGACCTGGTGTCTGCTCCCTGTTCTAAAGCGCAAGGAGCCCTCAGACGCCCAGAACAGTGATGCCCTCTCCACATCCAGCGACCTGCTCGACCTCCTGCTGCGTGAGGACCTCTGCTCAGCGGAAGGGTCAGCCCTGTCGAGGAGCGGGGCCTCCGCCGCCTCCGACTCCCTGGGTTCCAGCTCGCTGGGCTGCAGCACGTCCAGAAGTGGAACAGGTCTGTGGGTGGCATTGGGAGCCAGAGTCCTAGGGTTGGGGGTGCATTTCGGCTGCCGGGGCTCTAGTACGTTTAGAAGACTCTCCCGTGGGGCCCCTGGACAGCCTGCACGTCTCCCGCACTGTGGGGCCCAGCTGCACCAGAGCCACAGGCTGCTGGTGTTCGGGGCCCAACCCCAGGTGCAGACCAGGCCCATGGGGCCAGCTCAGGGCCCACTGCTGTCCTGACAGGCAGGCAGGCCCTCCGCCCCCAGGAAATGGGTGGGCCCTCCCCATCACAACTCTCCCTCACACCTGTATACCTCCGTCACGCCCACGGCAGGATGTGAATCCTTGCTTGCCAGAGAGCCAGTCAGGGTTCCCCTCCTCAGCCCGTTTTCTCTGGGAGCCTAGTGTCTGGATCACGTGCTGTACCCACTGGGTCACTCAAGCGTGATCTGGACCTGCTGTACCGGACAGGCGCCCTCCCCACACTCCAAGGCCCCTGCTGTCCCCAGTGAGCTTCCCCTGCTCCACGCTCACTGGCCTCACCCCCTCCTGGGGGCTCTGGCTGACGGAGCCAAACCCAAACCAGTGTCTCTGTGGCCTGGCTTGGTGAGAAGGGCCGAGGGCCAGGAAAGGTCGCGTGGTTTCTAAGACAGGTCTGCCAGGGCTGCTCCGGCCTCCCCAGGAGAGCCCCTTCTGTGGCATGAGCCGGTGTCCCCTGTTCCCTGTTCGTGGTCCAGCCTTCTGAGAACTGGGGAGGGGGCAGCCCCCCAGCACAGGCACACGTCTCCAAATAGGCCTCTCCGCCCCCCCGCCCCCCACCCCCCACTGATCGGCCTGTGTCTGCGTACACGTCCTCCGAGGTTGGCCTTGGCTTCCGGGGTCTGACTCGCCCCCCTTGTCACCTCATGTGTCTAAAGGCAGCAGCAACACCAGCCACACCAGCAAGTACTTTGGAAGCATTGACTCCTCGGAGAACAACCACAAAGCGAAAGTGAAGGCGGACGTGGAGGAGGGCCAGCGCTTCATCAGGTGCGCCCTCCAGGACCCTGTCTGGCTGCTGATGGCCGACACGGACGACAGTGTCATGATGACGTACCAGATGCCTTCCCGGTAACCGCCCGTGGGCCTTCCCCGGGGATGCAGGCAGGGCTGGGTGTGGGAGTCCCCGAACCAGGCCAGCAGTGGTGGGCTTCCCTCTGAAAGTTGCTTGGAGTGAACCGAATGCCTCAGGCCTCTGCCAGCCCTCCCGAGGGTCACACTTGGCATTGATGTAGCATTTGTGCCAATTCCATTTTCTTGACTCTGTTGCCCAGTAACCCTGAGGGGTAAATAGGGTGTGTGTGTCTTAGAGGGGCAGAACACAGGGGTCGAGGCAGGGGATCAGCCTGTCTGTGGCCACCAGCTGCTCTGTAGTGCGTTGGGGTCTATGCCCCAGCTGTGACTCCAGCTCAGGCTGCTCCAAGGAACATTCAGGGGTCCCTGCCCCTGTGGAGCCCCACCTGAGGCAGGACAGCCAGGCCCCTGGGTTGCGGGGACCTGGGTTGGCAGGGGGCAAGGGAAGGTAGTCACCCCACCGCCTCCTGGTGGGAACCCTCCAGACTCACTTCCCTGTGCAGAACCAAGCGCCTGTGGACACCCAGCTCCCTCGCAGTTTAAAGTGAAAGTAAACTTGGGGCTGGGACTGTCGTTCTCACGGAACCACGGGCTGTGCACTTGGGCCATCAGTTTACCTTCACAAGAGTGATCTGTTTTACATGAAAAGGAAATTTGCATGAAATAAAATGCCCTACAACTCCATCATTAACAATGAAAGAAAATGAGAATGTCCTTTAGAAAACACACAGAAACTCTGCCACATTCTAAAGCACTCCTGTCCCCCCACGCGCGGAGCAGGAATCTGGAAGCAGTTCTGAAGGAGGACAGGGAGAGGCTGACGCTGCTGCAGAAGCTGCAGCCCCGCTTCACCGAGGGACAGAAGCAGGAGCTGCAGGAGGTGCACCCATGGGTGCGGGCGGGCGGCCTGCCCGAGGCTGTGGATGTGACGGTAAGCCCTCCAACCAGCCTCTGGGATGGTACCCCGACAGGCTGCGTGGGCGCTCTCAGCACTCTGCGTGCAGCCGGTCTCTGTGTAGGAACCCCCAGGGCTAGCACGGTGCGGAGCCAGGAGGAGGACACCCCTGCCGCACTGGCAGTCTACCTCGGGGAACCCCTCCACCCTTCTCCGCAGGGCCTTCCGAACTCTAATCTCCGCTGTGTGCTGAAGTTCCAGTTTTTCTTTCTTTCACTCCTGTTTCCCCTTTTAAAAAAGAATACTTCTCGCCCTGGCTGGTGTAGCTCAGTGGATTGAGCTCGGGCTGCGAACCAGGCATCGCAGGTTCGATTCCCAGTCAGGGCACATGCCTAGGTTGCAGGCCATGTCCCCCAGCAACCACACATTGATGTTTCTCTCTCTCTCTCTTTCTCCCTCCCTTCCCTCTCTAAAAATAAATAAATAAAATCTTAAAAAAAAAAAAAGAATACTTCTCCTATCATCAACCCTCAACGTCCACGGACCATTCAGAAAGAGCCGGAATATTAAATCCCTGCTCTCTGCGCCTGGCCCGCTCTGGCTGCCCCTTCTGTCTCTGTTCCTTCCCGATTTGCCCAGGATGCAGGTTTAATCCCTGGTCAGGGCACATCCAAGAACCAACCAGTGAATGCATCAATAAGTGGAATGACAAATTGATCTCTCTCTCTTAAATCAATTTAAAATATTTTTTGAATACCTGTCTGTACCCCTCTCCCTACTCCTGTCAGGTCTGTGTCCCCCAGCCACTGGACTGCTGCCCTTCCTGCCCGTCTGTCCTGCACAGCCCAACTTCTGCTGCAGTGGGGATGTGTCCCCCCTCAGAGCCCTCCCTCCTTCCTTATGTTGTTTGGACCCCATTTCACAGAGGAGAAGACCTAGGCTGGTCACTGGACTCCAGGCCTATGGGCGGAAGGGGGAAGCACTGGGGGCGGAGCCCACGCCTGTGCAAAGCCGCCTCTCCCATCAGGGTCCAGGCTTCCCTGGGCTCAGGCTCGCGGGAGCCGGACACAGGGGCCCCAGGAGCAGGGCTGGCCTCCCCGAGCGCAGGCGCCGCGGAGGGGCCCCCTCAGAGGGTGCCGGTCACCTGCACCTCACTCAGCGTGAATGACACTTTAGTTTGTTGCTGACTTCGCCTTCTTTTCCCTCAGGAATGTGTTTACTGTGAGAGCAAGGGAAACGACAGCTTCTGTCTGCCCTACGAGGAAGACAGCCCTCCCCTGGGTCTCAGCGAAGCCACAGACCCCAAAGAAAAGGAAAATGCACCCACCCTGAGCCCCAGAAACGAGGGGCAGACGTAACCCCCGCACCCCTCTGGGCTGATGGAAGGGGACAGAGCTTCACATCGGTTTCTAAGGAGATGGACGGACATACTTTTCATTGTTGTTTGTTTGTTTGTTTTAGAAGGAGAAACAGTTTTTTTGAAGGGGTGACTTAAAACTGTGGAGGGAGGGAAGGGTTTGGAAAGAAATACGTTTTTTATTTAAAATATGAATGTGGACTTTGGGGGGCGGGGAAGAGAGTTTGCTGGGATACAACTTAAGAAAGACTGAATCCGTCCTTGTGAGGGCCAGAGAGGCCACCTGGGCACTATGGAGTCTGTGGGCCGCACTGAGCTTCCATGGGGTGTCCCCAGACGTCACACCAGGCCGCAGCCATGCACGGCCCCCACAGAGGGCACCAGCCTTTGGGGCTTCACTGGGGATGTGTGCAGATCAAATCCTGCCCTCTCTCGGGACTGCTTTTTATCTAAAGTGTCATCTAGTCAAACTGGATGTTTTTGAAACATACCCAGTGACGACGACAGCCTCTCCTGACTTGCTTTCCAAACGTGTCGCATTGAGTGGTGTGAAGCAGACGGCAGCTCTGGCTTTGGGTCCAGCAGCGGCAGCCGTCTGGGGTGGGCCCACTCCGACTGCAGCCCCTCGTCTGCGTGACCAGCTCCCTTGGACTGATGTGCGCCCAGCCCCCCCTCCCACCCCCCCACCCCCCCGTGTCTCTGCATCATCCTCGGCTCCTTTTCGGACCTCGACCGGCACGTCCGTGAAAACAGGTGGTCGGCCACCTCTTTGCGGTGACTTTGTCTGCAGGCCAGGCTTTGAGGACCCACTCATGTTCTCCAGCTGACACACCCCAGACACCCGGTCTGGCCCTGGCAGAGCAGCTGCCAGCCCAAGGAGCCTGCGGGGACGGCGCTGTGTGACCGGGTGCAGTGAGTTTGCCTCTCCTGCCTCTGTCCCAGTCTTTTCATGAGCCTCCCCTCACTCGGCCCGGCTTCTGGTCTCTGCAGTGGCGTCCCCCACGGCCTCTGGCACCTTCAGGCCATGGGGACCCCTGGGGAAGGGTGAGGGCATTCTGTCCGGCTGTTGGCAGAGCCTCACGTTGGGCCATGTGCCCCAGAGACTGTGGAAGAAATGCCACCGGTCCCTGGAACGAAGAGGAGCACCCGCTGATGAGACAATCAACTCACCACCGCACTGAGTGTAGGGACCCACCAGGCAGCAGGCTCCCCTGCTCTCGGGTGGGGAAGCAGCGGCCGACAGTGGAGCCACTTTCCAGCCAGGTGGCTTTCATAGTCAAACCGCCCTGCTCCCGAATGAGACCTCTTTTTCAGAAACTCAAACACAAAACACTGTTGAGCTTTTTTTTTTTTTCCACGAACTACTCTCACCTTCAGGTGCCCACGTTCCGCATGCAGTCCTGCCTGCGTGTGGGAATGAGATGCTGCCAACTGAGTCCTGCCTTCCACGGAAGTCAGGTGGTCACCTGGTGACAGGTGTCCCGTGAACACCAACTGCCAAAACCTTCTCCACCGTTGTGAATGTTTATCGCTGCTTCGTTGTTGGACGTGCTCGCCACCGCGCCCTGCGCAGCCTCGGCGTGCTCAGAGGCCGGCCCTAGGAGCATTTTGTGGAATTGTTTACATGGCGCCATGTATGAAGTCGTCTTTCCTTTGTCTGTGTGCTTACACGGGTGTCCTGGAAACATCCTCGATTTTAAACTGAGCCTCCTTTTTGCTACATTCCCTCGGAGACGGAAACAGCCTCCGAGGCCGCGTGGTGACCCCTGGCCTCACCGCACCCGCGGGCCGCTCGTGCACAAACCAGGCTTCCTCCGCCCAGTGCAATCCCTCGTTCGGCTGCTTGTGTCTTTTTATGACTTCCTGCCTTTTAGAAAATTGGTAAATAAAGCGAGTATATTTTTATTTTTATTTGTATGAATCTTTAACACCAGGGGAAACTGAATAGGGATGATCAAAGATGATCGGAAGGTTTTTTTAGACAGAACTCTAGAGATTCCGCTTTAGGGACGCTCCTTTCACAGGGGCCACTCGCCGCCCCCTCCCCACTCGTGCAGCACACTTCCGGCTCCGCGCCGTCGCTTCCGGTCCGATGGGTCTGCGACGCACACATCGCACCACTCCTGCCCCGTGGACTTTCTGGGACAGAAGCCGAAGGCTGAGATCTGGACTAGATTTCTCTCGGTCTTTGCTTGCAGGTACGGTGGGACGGGGGTGCCCGGCTCAGCCCCCGGAGCTCCTCTCTGCTCTACAGGACCCCAGGCACCCGCTTGGGTGCTGGCCACGTGGGCTGACGGCAGGACAGCAGGGCCAGGGCAGCCTCCTGCCTCGGTTGGAGGTGATCGGGCAGCAGGGCGCCATCACCCCCACCCCTCCGGCCCTGGCCTTCCTTCCGCCATGATGATGCCATACGGGCCTGGTCAAAACAGTAGAGAGAGATGGCGGGGCTCCGGGAGTGGTCAGAGCAGGAAGATGACGGGGTCCTGGACCCAAGGGCCCAGCCTTCCAGAGGCTCCCTGAACAGAAGGGTGGGCTTGGCTCTGCCTCCTGGCCCGGCTGCCGAAATCCAGGTGGTAAGAGGGAAAGGGAACACAGGCTCCGTCCTCCCGGTGAGCACAGAGTCCCTCAATGGACAGATGTGGTTGGTCCACTGGACTTCTGTGTGCCTCTGGGGACTCTTGACTGCGTTTTATTGACCATAGAACCCCAAGACCACAAACCGAGAGGAGCTTCTCACAGGCCCCGGAGCTGGTTGCCCACAAGTGACCTAGACATCCGCAGGCTGCCCACTGCCCTTGTGCCCCGGGGTTTGCAGACTGTCCCCACTGCCAGAGCTGTTGCTACCTGGTCCCCTACGGCCACCCCAGCCCGGCCCAGCGTCTGCTGGCCTCTGTCCCTGGATGTGAGGGGATCAGAGGGCCCAGGCACACAGGAAGTCTCTGCACAGGCAAACTTTGAAGGTGGAGGCAGTGCAAGGGAGGCAGCGGTTCTGCTCAGAGAGGCCACGTGAAGGACAAAGTAAGGGCTTGGCAGCCCCACTATGAGGCATCCAGGCGTCTGGAAGGAAAGGGCCGAGCCAGCTGACCAGTGGGCCCACCGAGGGGGACTGAGGCTGACCTCAAAAGACGGGACCTTGGGTGGCTTCCGGGCCAGGCAAGGACACACGGGCTCTCTTCTCACGCCTACCCCCCCAAGGGCACTCACTCACGGAGCCCTATGCTAGTACATTATTTTTCCTTCCTTCAGCTCATGGGGGCATTCCCGAACGCCCTCACCCCATGCCAGACGAGGGCCCCAGGTCCCAGCCCTCCCTTCACTTTCTCCCTTCTCTGACAACGGTCACCTGTCAGTGGTTTCTACAGACGACTTTATGTCATGTCCTGTGACCATAAGGAAGCTTTCCATGCTCGGCTGCAGACAGGTGCCCAAGGGTGGCCGTGAGAACTGGCTGCCGAGCAGGACAATGCCCTAGCGTCACATTCTCTGCTGGGGCTCCTTTCTGCATTTCCTGGAGTTCCCTGTGGCCTTTCAATTTTGGCTGGTACCTTTTGCCTTTATCACCTCGACTTGCAGCGCCCCTCTCGGGACCCTGTCCAGTCAGGCGTTCTGTCCGTCTTTTCCTTGAGACCTCCCCTGGCATCCTGACTGTCCTATACCAGTGTGAACTGTGTTTCATGGAGAGCATTCTAGAACACATTTGGCCTTGTTCAAATAATATACTGGCCAAAGAGAGGGGTAGGAAACAGTATGAGAGAGATCACTGAGTTTATTTTTCCATTTCTCAAAGGAGTGAAAACTCACCTGCAGTTACGTGTGTGTGTGTGGGGGGGGGGGCTCTGCTTCCCTGGGGTGGTGTGTAAACGGCAAAGAAGAGTAAAGATACAGGCCAGCTAGGGGCCCACCTCCCCACCCCCCCCACCCCTGTTAGTGCCCCCAGTAGGCGTGGAGGATGGAAGGGCAGCTGGGTCTCTGAGCAACCAGGGGAGGGCAGCGAGAAGAGAGCTGAGTTTTCTGGCTCGCAGGGGAGACCGAGGACAGGAGGGGAGACTGAAGAAAGGACCAGGCTCACACCTGGGTGAGCCGTGCTGGTCTGGGAAAGCCGCAGGCAGGGGCCTGCTTGCAAAGAGGCCCCCGAGGGGCACAACCCAGGGACTCCCAGAAGTCAGTGAGGTGACTTGGGGAACCTTCAGACCTCTCACTAAATTTGCCCTGCCTGTGGAAGTCTCTCTGGTGGGGACCCTGAAGGAAAACAGCCACCTGGAGACCTGCCAGATCTGTTTGGCAGGACATCCTGGCTGTGCCCTAGGCACCCAGGGCTCCTACAAGACCAGGTAGATGGGGGTCCTATATCAGACTGTCCCCGGGACCAGGGGTGGAGGCTGCCGACCAGACCCTGACAGTCCTAATCCTGTGTGAGGAGGGGGCAGTGGGTGCAGGCGCAGCGCTCCCACAAGGTAAATGAGGGAAACTGAGGCCTGGACAGGGAGGAAACAGCCATGGAAGGTTGAGGCAGGAGAGTGTTCCAGCAGAAGGTGAAGGCCAGAAGGCATCTTGGCTTTCCAGCCCTCCCTGGTGGCACGGAAGTAGGGTCCCCAGGGCGCTGCCCAAGGGCAGGGCTCCCTTTCTCCCACCCCCACCCGCTGGGAGGCCAGGCCGGCAGATGGGCGCCTGTGGCGGGGGTGCCGGC
>PVIA01007717.1:51150-61290 GCA_004024845.1 Tonatia bakeri
GGGGTGTAGCGGGGGAGCAGGGAAAGACGGGGGAGGGGGCAGTGGGACTGGGAAAGGACGTGGAGCCAAGGGGAGAGGGGGAGGTCAAAGCGGGACCGTAGAGCGAAGGGCGTTCGGGGAAGGTGGAGGCTTAGGGCGGTGATGGGAATGAGGACCAGGAAAGAACGGTTAGCTGTGGGGGGTGGGGGCGGAGGAGGGAAAGACCGGGGCGTCGGGGCTTGACCAGAGCAGGGGAGCGTGGAGGAGCAGTGGCGCGGCGGGCCGCGAACCACGCCCGGCTCGGATCCCGGAACAGGGCTGCAGAAGAGGGTGCGGTGTCTGGACACAGGAACCCGCAAGCAACGCAACGGGGCCACGGGCTCGCTCCCACCCCCCTTGCCCCATGAGTTCCCACCTCCCCGGGGCTCTGCAGCCCCCACCAGTCCAGACCCGGGGTCCCATTCAGACTGGAGACCGCGGACTTGACTGTCTTTCCCCTACTTGGTTCAAGACATAGCGCGCCCGCGCACAACACTCCTCTGGGGAGGCATCTGGGAACCCAAATGGGGATGGATGGGTGGATGAGCTGCTCGCACGCTCAGCTGACCTGGGAGCGTTGCTCCGGGTGCGGTGGGAAACTGGCGCACCCAAGGTCGCCGCCCACTCGGGTGCCGCCCCCTGCGAGGGTCGTGCTGAGGCCCGGCTGGGGTCCACGTTCGCCGGCCACGCCCCACCAGCTGCTGATCGACGCCTGCGGCGGGGCTGGACAAAGCGCGCCGCTTCAATTGGCTGCCGTGCGCCTCCGGCCAGCTGCTCTTGGAGTACGCGGCCAATCCGCGCATTGAGATGCAAATAAGGCGCTATAAAAGGGGCGGGGCCCGGGGCGGGAGGATGACTCTGGAGAGGGAAGCTGGTGGCGGTGACGACGACTGCGCGGCTAGGGGCGCGGGCGCTGAGGGCGTTCGCTGCTCTTCGGGTGGTGCGGATCATGGCCCCATCCCCGGCGTCTGGCGCCGGGGGATGGGACCGTGCGGGGCGGGAGAATGACGGCGGCTGGGAGACACGAGTGGACCGCAAGGTGCTGGCCCGGGCCGTGGGCGTGCGAGCATGTGGGGGGCGGCGCTGGGGCTTAGTGACTGGCTTCCCGCAGGCCCGGAAGCCTCTGGTGGAGAAGAAGCGGCGCGCGCGGATCAACGAGAGTCTTCAGGAACTGCGGCTACTGCTGGCCGGCACCGAGGTGAGGCGGGCGGGCAGGTGCCCAGGGACAGCGGAGCGGGCAGGTGGGAGTCGCGACGCTACCCTCACTGCCTCTCCCCACCCGGCGTCCCCACCGCCGCAGGTACAGGCCAAGCTGGAGAACGCCGAGGTGCTGGAGCTGACGGTGCGGCGCGTGCAGGGCGCGCTGCGGGGCTGGGCGCGTGGTGAGTGGCCGCAGGACATGCGGGCTGGGACACGGGGCGCCTTTGCCCACCTGCCCCTGGCAGGAGCGTAGGATTTCTAGGCCCGGCGCCCCTGCGCTGTCGGCATCGCGAGTTCACCAAGGAGCAGGGCATGCCCCAGCGTCTCCTGGGCGAGCCGGGTCACCGCAGGCCCGGTGGGTGGGGACATGGCTCTCTCCCTCCCATCCCCGGGCGCAGGGCTCGAGCAGCTGCAGGCAGAAGCCAGCGAGCGCTTCGCCGCCGGCTACATCCAGTGCATGCATGAGGTGCACACGTTCGTGTCCACGTGCCAGGCCATCAACGCCACCGTGGCCGCGGAGCTCCTAAACCATCTGCTGGAGTCCATGCCTCTGCACGAGGGCAGCAGCTTCCGGGATCTGCTGGGGGACGCTCTGGCTGGGCCCCAGGGAGCCCCTAGGAGAAGCAGCTGGCCCACAGGAGGGGCCCCAGGGTCCCCACTACCCAGTCCCCCGCCCCCTGGGGAGGACCTGTGCTCCGACCTGGAGGAGGCCCCCGAGGCTGAACTGAGCCGTGCACCTGCTGAGGGGCTGGACTTGGTGTCCCCAGCCCTGGGTGGCCTTACCACTGCCCATGTAGCCCAGAGCATTTGGAGGCCCTGGTGACCGATGCCAGCCAGCCAGGGTTGGGCCCATCCTTCCCACCTCTAGACCCTCCTCCCTGGGGTCTAGATGTGGTGGGGCAGGGTCCTGGATGTCCGCCCTCCTAGTGGATGGCTTGTAGGGCAGTCCTGGGTGGCCAGTCCAGCCAGGCCCCTTGCCTTGCCCTTCAGGGAGTAACTTCTGGTGCCCCACCTCTGGGAGGGTGGAGGGAGGGAGCTACAGGCAGGAGGAAGAATGTTCTAGAGCTTCCAAGGCTCTCCAGAGTTCACCCATGCAAGCCTTTCAGGTACTGTGTGGATGTGGGGCAGAGGTGACCGGAGTGGAGCTGAGCCTCTCTTTGGTACTGGGAACAAGTGTTGGGGCAGAGGGAGACCTCAGGCCCTGGCAGCCCTGGCCTGAGTGGAAGGTTGAACCTGTTGCTTCAGCTGGGACACAGCGGAGGCGCATGCAGAAGTACCCCCAGCTGCTGGAGAGAAGCCGGGCTTTCTGTGCGCCCAGCATTCAGCACACCTGAATTTGTTAGGTTGCCACCCAGTGTTCCTGTTCTGTTAAATAAAGGACTTCGGAGTGTCCATTACCTTCTGAAGTACGACTGAACGAGGTGGTGGTGTTAATGTGTCAGACACGTAACTAGTACACTGAGCACGTTTTTCCTGTATTTAACACTCGCCCTGGTCAGCGGAGCGGCAGTGGAGACGACAACGGCGCCGCACAGTGGGCAGTGCTCCTGCCGCCCCGGTGCCGACAGCACCTCGTGGGTTTCCCCTGCAGGTCCCCAAGCCTGGCTTGCTTAGCCTGGGGTGTGTGAGGTCTGGAGGAGGGTACCACGGGCAGGGGATTTGTCTGCAGAGCAGCCAAGCAACAGGGAAGCAGCCTGTCCCAGACCATTCTGCAGTTCCTGAGTTCCCAGGAACAAACTAATGCCTGGCTGGTAGGCACATGGTCTGGAAGTTTCTTTCAAAAACCTGTGTCAGGATCCATGAGTGAGATGTCAGCCCACTTGGGTTGTCACTTCTCTTGACTGAGAAGGAGCTTCTGCCATTGCCATTGACCTCAGTGACCCAGTTCATGGCTTGAAGAGAGGTCACCATGGCTGCAGGCCACTTGGGCTGGAGGTTGTGCTGGGCTCAGGTCAGAAACCTTGGAGGAGGGTGCTGGTGGGCAGCCCGGGTGTTGGGGGACGGCCCTCAGGCTGGACCAGGCCTGCAGCTGGCATGCGGTCAGTTAACAGCCCTGTCACTGCCACCCATAGCCCTGTCCCTCATGTGCCTCAGAACCCCAAAGTAGCTTTCCTGTGTTTGGGTTAGCAGTTCCCCGGGCTGGGGACAAGGTGTGACAATATAGGGTTGACACCTGCATCTCCTATCTAGTGAGCAACTTTCCCAACAGCCCTTTTACAAGGGGCCCCCAGGGGCTGACCCCCCAGGGGTGTGTCACGGCAGGACCTGTGATCCAGTCTTAGGCCTCAGCTGCCAAATGCAGCTTAATTTTAGTGACTGAGGGTGAACTGTTGAGGGGGCGGGGTGAGGGACACAGCTGCATTACACAGGGCATGAGAGGGTGGCAGTGTTGCTCCTGGGATTATTTTCACTGCCCCACAGAGATGTATGTAGGATGTGTCCATGGGGACATAGAAGAAGAGCGGGCCAATGCCGAGAGCCCTGATGCCATGGGAGAGCATCAGCGGGGGGCCGTTCCCTCTCCTCCCCTCACTTGTCACATCCTCCGCTGTCAGCCCCCTCCGGCTGCCGTAAACTGCCATGAACTTGGTGGTTTCGAGCACCACCCACGTATCACCCTGCATTCTTCCGTCTGCAGTGGGATCTACTCGGCTAAATTCAAGGCAGGTCTGTACTCCTTTCTGGGGGACTGAGGGAAAACTGCTCTCTTTCCTGCTCCCAGGTGCCCACATTCCTCCGCTAGGGGCCCGTCCTCATTCTTCAAAGTCAGCAGTGCAGCATCTCCCTGACTCCTCTTCCGTGGTCACGCCTCCTTCTGACCCTCTGCTTGCTCTCCTTTTAGGGCCCCAGGTGATTGCAGGGAGCCGACGGGGGGTCATCCAAAAGAAGCTCCCTATCTGGAGGTCCTGAGTCCTTAGTCAGATTTGCAGAGCTGATTGCCCTGCAAGGCGACATTCACAGGCTCTGGGAACGAGGGTGTGCACATCCTTGGGGGGCATCACCCTGCTGACCGCACCGCCCTCACCGCTGCCTGGGCACCCTGCCCCCCAGGTGATGCCCTGTGGCGCCAGCCTCCCACGAGGGCACTGGTTTTGGTCCCCTCTGACCTCAGTGACTCTGCTCTCTTCACTGAACCATAAAAGTCGCCTCCCACTGGTGGGTCATCCCCATCGCCCTACAAACAAGCTGTGATAATCTCAGTCTGGAAAAAGGAGAGGCGAGACCTCACTGGTCCCGACGTGGCCCGATAGCCTCTGCCTCCTTTCCCTTTTCTAAAGCAAACTTCCTTGAAAGCGTCATCTCCACTCACCGCCTCCACTTCCGCACCTCTCATCCCTTTCCTTCCTCTCCCATCAAGCTGTTGCTCCCACCCCTCCACCGAAGCCGCCCTTGTCAAGGTCTCCGGGCACATCCATGTCTCAACGTCCAGGGTTCGTGTCCCTAAGTTTCACCACAGCCTTCCAGCGAAGCGCTCCGTACGATCATGGCTCTCCCGCCCCGGACACTCTCCGTCTCCAGGACACCCAGTGCCCAGGTGAGCCCACCTCACGGCCGGTCCCAGCCTTCACTAGAAGCCCCTCCCCTGCCGACCTCTGAAGGTGGGCTCGGCCACGGCTGTGTGCTCAGCCCCTCCCGGTCGCCCCTGTCCGGAAACCCCAACCGGGGCCCATTTAGCTCGTTTCCTCCCGGTGCCCTCGCTCCAGAGCCCATCTCCACCCTTGCTGTTCTCCCTCCATGCTGTGCGCTCAGCGTCTCCACTTCGGTGCCCGAAGGGCATCACGAACCAGAGGGGTGGAGGGAGCACGACTGATTTTCACCCCGCAAACGCGCTGGTACAGTTCCTGTCGCTGCCACCTCCCGGCATCCCATCGATTAGGAAAAAAAAAAAAATCTAGAAGTCACCCTCGATTCCTCCTTTGTCTGTCGTCCCACTTCCACCCAATCAGGTCCATGAGCTCGAGCTCTCCGTCTGGGTCACCTTCCCCACCGACCGAACCCAGGCACGCCCATCTCATCCTTAACCTGACTTGAGCAGCAGACCTAACTCGCCTCCCCACTTCCACGTGGGCAGCCTGACCGCGGCCTTCGAGGCTCTCTGCCTGAACTCCCTTCAGCAGCTCTGCTCTAGGCTCCAGCCTTTGCCAGCGACCTGACAGCGGGGATCCGGGCAGGGTCGTTCAGCGCCGCGAATCGGCCCGTGGACCGCCCGGAGCCTGCATTGCGGAAGGCAGAGAGATTTAGGAAAGAGAGTGAGGAACTGCGAAAGACGGTGAGCGATTGGAAGGCAACCCCTGAAGGTTGGAGTAGTTAGACGCCAGGACGTGCGAGGTTTCGGCCACGCCCCCACACAGGACCAAGCTCCCCGGACGGTGGCCACGCCCCTGGTGTCGTCACCTTGCCGGAGCCGAGCCGCAAGGCCTACTGGGAGCTGTAGTTCACACCATTTCACTTCTTGTTTGTCCCAGACCGCTGCAGGCCAAGCCGGGACTGCGATTCCCAGAAGTCTCCCTAGACCAGAAGCTACTCTTTCCGCCACCGCGAGCTCGGTGCCAATGGTGCCAACCGAGTTCAAGGGCGGCTCTGTGACGGCTCCCCCACCTTCTCAGCGCCCGCTAGCTTGGGCTGCGTTCTCCCCAGCATCTGCGGCATCGGGAGGGGAAGCGATAAAGGCGCCCGCTCCCCGCAATTCGGGTCCTCCGCAGCTGGATCCGTCTGTTTTGCGCGTGAGGAGGCGAGGCGAGAGGACGCCCAGGTCGCCGGACCGACCTGCGCTGGCTCCAGCCCAGGGCCGCTGGGTCGGGCCCCCCGCCGGACCAGTGCCACCGACCGCGGGTTACAGGCGGCCCGCGCGTCGGGGTATTATAAGTTCCCCAGACAGTTCGAAAGCCAACAGCAGCTGATGTTCATGAAAGGAGTGGGTCTTAAGTGAACAAAGTATAAGAGGTTTCTTGGGAAATATTTGCCTGATTAAGTTTCAGAAAACGTCTGATTAAATACCATTTGTGAGCCGTAGGTGCTGTGGCTCAGTGGGATGAGTCGATCCGTAAACTGAAAGGATGCGAGTCGGATTGTGGGTCAGGGCGCATGCCTGGGTTGCGGGTTCGGTCAGCGTCAAGGCTCTTAGCGGACCTAGATGTTTCTCTGTCCTTGCCTTCTCTCTCTAAAAAATAAATTTTAAAAAAATCGACAAGCATGTCCTCCAATGAGGATAAAAAGATAATAAAGTAAGTAAAAATATATAACGTGTGAAAAGTGCAATCCTATATTCAAAAGTAAAATCGTATTGCTCACTTACGTGCCTGAGATGGGGGTCCAGGAAAGCAAGGATCCCAGGGGCCTGAGCCACAGTCCAGGAGTGGGCTGTAGTGGGGGGGACATTTCCTGCGCAGGGATCTCACGATCATAAAGGACCTCTTAAGCATGGCAAGGCAAGGAGTTTGGATTTTATTCTAATTAGATGGGAAGCGCCCAGGCTGGTGCTGCTTAGTGGACTGAGCACCGGCCTGTGAACAAAAGGGTCGCTGGTTTGATCCTCAGTCAGGGCACATGCCTGGGTTGTGGGCCAGGTCTCCAGTGGGGGCACAGAGACAACCACACACTGTGTTTCCTTCCCTCCTTTCCTCTCTCAAAAAATAAATCTTAAAAGAAAGTACTGATTTTAAAAAAAGTTGAGGTTCAAATTTAAAAAAATTTAAACAAAAAATTGAAGAACTTAAAGCAGGGGAGGGCAATGGGCCGACTTATGTTTTTAAAATGCCTCTCTCTTTTTTTCTGGGAAATCAACCATAGAAGGACAAGAGTGACAGGAGGCAGTCCCATTTGTCGGGGAAGGAAATAAGGGGCTTGGTCGGGTCACAGTGGCAGAGAAGGATGTAGAGGAAGTTTGGAGGTAGAACAGGTAAGACCTTCCTGAATTAGACACCTGGGAGTGCACCGGGTGTAGGCCGAGAGGCCCCAGGTCCCCCCTACAAGCCTCACTTGGGCGCTGGGAAAAGCAGCAACACAGGGATGGAGAGTTCTTTTGCATATCAATAACAGTAGCCCAGTCTTCCAGCCAGAATGGAGCCAGGAGGTATGCATAACTTTGGCCAGTGCTGGAGCTGGAAGGCAGCTCCCCCTGGTTATAGCGCCTGCGCCAGAGCTTGAAGACTGCTCCGCGCCCCAGAGCCACGCCTGCCCGGACTCACTATGGCGGCCCAGAAAGGCAGAGAACGGGAGTGCTGGCCGGTGTAGCCGATTGTGGGAGGAGTCGGAAATGGGGTTACCAGGAGCTTCCAGGCTGGGATTTAAACTAAAAGGCGGGCCGCCGTGGGACGGGAGACAATGCGGGACCCATGCGGGTCAGTAGGGGGTGAAAGGACCCTTGCCGGCCGGCCTTGAGGAGGTGCCACGTGGTTTTGGATTAAGAACGGGAGATCGTGATTGTGGCAACACAGCCGATAGTGCCGGAAACCTCAGGAGACCTGCCAGCCCAGCACGGACGACTGGGAGGAACCTGGAGGAGTGAGCTGTGGGCTTGAGCTGTTTTTCCCCTGGAAGGTGGTACTTCTGACTGGCCCGCTCTGGGACTGGCCCGGCCGGGCAGAGGGGGAGGGCAGGACTGTGTGTGTGGGTGTATCTCCGTTTCTGCAGGGAGTGAGATTTAACGGCAGAATCCCGCCATTGTTCTAAATCTGTGTATCTTTTCATTAAACGGTTCCTTTCCTTTTTACCAGCTCTGGCATTGAGAGCCCCCGGTTCCTCCTGGCGGCGGGCAGGGCAAAGAAGGGCCATAGAACAAAAGACCCGGGTCGGGGGTTGTTTCTGTAACAGTATCTGGCTCTTAACTTGGGGCTGGTAGTTGCCCGTGGCAGACTGACCCCCTCAGGTGTGGGAGAATGGGACTGCAGGGTTTCCCAGTCTCTGAGAATTTCTCTGCGCCCCTCGTGGGGGCATTGGCCACCCACTCACACCTGGAAAGGTGAAAAGGAAACAGAAGGGGAAGGGAGCAGAGAAGTGAAACTATTTGGTTGAAATTTTGTTTCTGAGCACCGTTTTGGAACAATGGAATTGGAGTTGTGGGCAGTGGCTTGGGGTGTACTCGGCTTTCACGCGGTGTGTATTTTCCTTATGGGTTTGTGCATGTTCTGCCGGGTCAGGAAGAGCAGCTCTGAGCCGGCCCCTCAGTGGAGCCCGCTGGGTAGAATTCTACGGGATTGGGAGACTTACTGCCGTAAGTCCACGTCTAAGAATCCCCTGTCTAAGCAGGTGCTGATTTATTACTGTAACACAGTTTGGCCTACGTATGTTTTGAGTGGAGGGGAAAGGTGGCCTGTGGGTGGTTCTCTGAGTTACTGCATCATTAGGCGATTGAAACAGTATTGCAGACAGTGGGAACGCGGTGAGGAACTCCACTATGTCGATGTGTTTATATCGTTGTATGACAGCGTTTTGCCGGAGACTGAGATTCCTGTGATGGTGTGGGGGCAACAGGTGGTCCCCAAAGCTCTCCCTGATAGTAGAACACAGAAAGAGAGCGATGATGAGAAGATGAAGCTCATTAATGCTCAGAGCCCAGAGGACAGAGCCTCGCAGGTGGGCGGGGCCCTCATGGAACCACCCCCTGTGCAGCCTGTGGTAGGGGCCTCCTCAGTACCACCTCCCCTGGGAACTGCCCCGGAAGTGGAGGCTGCAAAGCCAACTGCTCCTCCACCTCCGCCTGCTAAGGAATGTGTCTCACCCCCTCAAACTTGTCAGGCCACCCCCTGTAATCAGGGGGCCTCCAACATTGTAGCGAGCCAACGCCCTTTGAGGCAATATCCTGTGTATCCCACTGGCTACTACTGGGCCCACACTCCATTCACCACTTCCGACTTACTGAAGTGGAGGAGTTCCAACCCCTCGTACAGGGATGATCCTCAGAAAACGGCCGGTTTCATCGCCTCCATTTTTGCCACTCACCACCCGAACTGGGCCGACGTGCAGGCCCTCCTGCACATTCTGCTAACGGCAGATGAGCGGCTGCTGGTGCTGGGGAAGGCTAAGCAGGAGGCCCAGCGCATCCTGGAAGAGGATCGCCAGGGGACCCCTGATCCGGCCGTGGCAGTTCCTTGTGTGGACCCGAACTGGGACCCGAACAGCAGAGATGGCCTGGCCTCTTTGAAACACTACCGAAGGTGCATATTGGAAGGGCTCAGGAAAGGCGTGCCCAAGCAAAGGAGCCTGCATTTGATACAGACTCTCCGGCAGAAGCCCGATGAGGATCCTTCTGAGTTTCTAGAGAGGATCTATCAGGCTTATAGGAGATACACGGATGCTGACCCAGAGGCACCAGAGAATGTGAGGATGGTGAACATGACTTTCATCACACAGAGCGCCCCGGATATCAGGAACAAACTTCAGCGTGTGGACGGGGTACTGGGAATGAGTCCCTCCCAGCTGGTGGACATAGCATTTAAAGTCTACAATGCCCGGAAAGCAAGGAAGGCAAAACAGGCCTGGGCGTTTTTAAACATAGCCCTGGGAGACCAAAAGAAGAGGCAGAACCCTAGAGCAAAGAAGGGAGACTCATTAGGTGCCCGCTACTGTGCTGGTGGCAGGAGAGGCCCTAGAGAAAGGAGCGAAGGCCCAGTAGGCCCTGATCAGTGCGCCCGTTGCAGGGAGGAGGGCCACTGGAGGAAGGACTGCCCACGCCGCAACAGGGGCACTGGGAGCGAGCACCTGGGCCGAGCAGCGTTAAAGCGGAGAAGGCAGACTCGTCGGGAATGAGGAGGCCGGGGGGCTCCTGGGGACATCTCCTGCCCCATCACCGTTTCCCCGAGGGAGCCCTGGTGTGGTGACTGGGCAGCGAGCCCACTGATTTCCTTGTAAATACGGGAGATACAGACTCGGTCTTGAAAACTGGGGAAAGTTCCAATGAAGTCACGGTCATGGGAGTGGCTG
>PVIA01007717.1:61390-80316 GCA_004024845.1 Tonatia bakeri
ACCCCTCCCGGAGGCCCCGGAGGGAACCCTTCCCACCTGAGATCCTCGAACTGGTTTTGATCGAACTGTTTGGGCTGACAGAGCTCCAGGTAAAGTGGCTAATGTGCAACCTGTAAAGATAAATCTAGAAGAGGCCGTATCCCTTCAGGAAGGAGGACTTAGAGGGCCCGGCCAGTGCTGCGAAGGTTTTTAAAATCAGGGTTACACCGGCCCTGCCGGTCACCCCGCCACACTCCCCTTCGGCCAGTCACAAAGCTGCACTTGGGCGAGTGTTGGTTCCCACAGGACTCCGGGGCCATCGGCGACCTTGTTTGGGACGTTCGCCCACTGTGTCCAGTTTGTACACCCTGCTGACCGTGTGCTGGGGGATAGCAAACGGTTTTCAGTCCTGGACTTGAACAGTGCATTTTCCTTCTTCCTGATAGATGAGCAGGCTCAGCAACTGTCCACCTTTGATTGGCAGGACCAAAGACTAAAGCTACGCTCCAGAGCCACTGGACCTCGCAGCTGCAGCATTTGCGAACCCCCCGAGTGCATTTGTTTGGGGAAGGGCTGGCAGGACGTTCTGTTGAGGTAGGAGTGCCTTCCTGACTGTGGGTGACCTGCCAACAGCTAGCAGCAACTGAGGACTGTGCGTGTGACACCGCCACAGCCCTACATCGTTTGGCAAGAAGGGGACATAGGGTATCGCCTCAGAAGGCCCAGATTTGCAAACAGGAAGTGGTGTATCTGGGATTTTAACTAAAATGGTACCAGGAGCTTAATGGCAGATAGGAAACAAGCCATGGCTACGCTAAAAATCCTAGACCATCAAAGGCAGCTTTGCGGGGTCTTAGGAATTAGAGGCTTTTGTCGAATTTTGATTCCAAACTTTGGACTCATGGCAAAGCCACTGTACAGTTCCCTACAGGGTCTGGACTCTGAACCCCTCGAATGGACAGGGGATTGTCAGGTGGCATTTGATACTTTGAAGGAGAAGCTGGTTTCGGCCCCTGTGCTAGGACTACCCAACTTAACAGAAGCCATTCAAATTGTATGTCCCTGAAAGGAGGGGGCTGGACTGGGGTGTTAACACAGACTCTGGGAAATATCCCCCGACCCACTGCCTATCTCTCAAAGAAGCTGGATCACATAACAAAGGGATGGCCACTGTGCCTCCGGGCAGTAGGAGCCGCCTGTGACATCTTACCTGAAGCTGAGAAGTTTGCCTTGGGCAGTCCACTACAGTGTTGGCACCGAGCAGGTTCTGACTCTTGGAACAGAGAGGAGGGTGTTGGCTGGCGGCAGGGTGTATGGGGGATACCAGGCCATTCTGGGCACCCTGAATGTCACCCTGCGGACACTCCTAGGGGCGGAGCGGGGCTCGGCTCTGGCGCATGAGTGCTTGGAACCATGGACCAAGTTGGTTCCAGCGGGCCAGATCTGGCAGCCTGGCACCGGCAGCATCAGACGGGAGCATCTGTGTGTGGACAATGGCCAGTGATGAGCTGGGTGTGCGGGAGTCATCTCAGACAAGGTCACAGAAGCCCAAGCCCTTGCACTGGGAACCTCAGCGCAAAAGGCTGGGCTGAAGGCCTTCACAAGATCCTTACTGCGGTCCCAAGGAAAGAAGGTCAACTTATATACAGACTCCACGTATGCCTTCATAGTCATCCATGCCCCTGGAGTAGTGTGGAGGGAGAGAGGGCATCATGCCTGAAAAGGAGGTTTTATGATTGCTGGAGGCAGTGCATGTACTGGACTGACCAGGTTGCCATAATGCAGTGCCCAGGCAGGACTCGAGAGGGATGGCTCCCAAACCAATGAGGGAAACCAGACTGCTTATAAAGATAGGCAGCCAGGGAGCCGCCATGCCACACCACACCTAGGGCCTGCGGTCCCCCGTCTGGACTTGTCAGAGTTCAAACCTCATCACACGGAATAGGGGGAAGAGCAGGCCTGTGAATGAGGCTTCACTAACACTGATCCTAGTTTCACGTGGAAGGTTGGTGCCTGTGGCCTTACTCCCTGCGGCTCTAGTGGGTCCCGTCCTCAAGCTCCTGCACGAGGGGACGCACTGGGAGGGAGGCTTTGATGGGCCTCCTTAGGCTGCATTTGAAAGGAAGGCCCGTACGTGCAAAGGACTGTTGAGGCTCAGCCAGCCTGTTGGAAATGTCCCCAGACAGCATGAGTCCCCACGGAGAAGGGGGCGCACCATGTAGAGGGGTGTGTCCGTTCCAGGACTGGCAGGTGGACTTCATGCAGATGCCTAAAACCAAGGGGAACTTCGAATTCTTGTTGGTGCCCGTGGACACCTTTTCTGGATGGGTAGAGGCGTAACCCACTAGGACTGAGAAGGCAACTGAGGTGGGAAAACTGTTACCTAAAGAGATAATTCCCTGGTTTGGGCTCTCAAAGCAAAGTGACAGCGCACCATCGCTCACTTCGGAGAGCTCCCAGGAGGATGGACGGCCATGTCGAATACTATGGCAACTGTGTGGGTCCTGGAGACCTCGATCCACGGGAAAGACTGAGAAGATGAATCACACCATAAAGAAGACCCTGGCAAAATATGCCCGGAGACACATTTAAAGTGGGGCCAGGCACTCCCCACTGCTTTGCTCCCAATTAGGGTGGCACCCAGAAGTGGACTCAAATCGAGCCCTTTTGAAATAGTTTACAGGGATCCCCTCCCAATCTCTGACTTAGGAACATTCCCTCCAGATTTGGAGCACAAGGCAAGAATAAAGCAGTATGTACAGCTGGTAAGGCAGACACTAACCATTTTTTGCACAAGTTCGCCCCCTGCAGGTCTGTCTGCTTCTCTGGAGCCCCAGCCCCCACACCTGTCCTGGCCCGGGGACCGAGTCTCACTGAAGGCCCTGAGCAGCAGCTGGCAGAACAGGGGACCAGTCCTGATGATGTCGTTCTCTTGACAACACATCCCTCCCAGAAGCTGGTGGGAATCTGGCCCTGGACCCACCCTACGAGGGCACAGCGGGCACCACCTGAGGGAGACGCAGACCCTGCAGCCGCAGCAGAGGTGGAAAGGGACAGCGGGACCTGCGCTCCGGAGGGAGGTTTGACATTCCTTTTCCAGAGAAGGGCAGCGAACCTCGACACGGGTGACAGTGCTCCTCTTACTTTATGTGTGTGTTTGTCACATGGGGGACTTCAAGTTGCCAGGCACCGAGTATGAGTCTTGTCCTTCCCCCTGTGGGAAAGAACAGGGATTAAAAGTGAGTTAGGGGTAAATCTGGGTGGGTAGAAATAGGTGTAAAGGCTGTGAAAGTCTTAAACCTGGAGGAGAGGAAACCTGGACTACTGGTTTTCTGGTTTTTGTGGGAACGTGGTTGGAATTTCGCTGTTTCTGGTCAGACAGCCTCTGCACCTGCAGACCGAGGGGAGGTCGGCTGTGACCAGAAGCTGGGGGCAGGGTGCCTTGGTCTGCAGGGCTGAGGAGGGTTTCGGCCCGAGGCCAGGCTGCAGGTTCTGCCACCAGCGGGCGCCCCACTGCGAGGGAGGCCCTTGCCTGTGCTGGGTCTTTCCTCTGCATCTGCTCTGAAAGGGAAATCGAGGTTTCCCAGGGAAGGTGTAACTGTGTAACAGTTCCCAGGGAAACTGTACACTCTGTGGGAAAGCGAACCAGGGAAGGTGTAAGACGTGTAAATGAAGAAGGTGTGCAAGAGAAAGATTCGAGAGTTTGTGAATGTTGCAGAAGGTCTGTGGAAGTGAAGGTTTTGAGAGGCCTGGTGGAGATCAGAAAGAAAAGGATTTTCCTTCACACATTGTATTTTTCTTCCCACCTGATCCCTCCAGAATTTGGTGTTCTGAAGGAGTGATGACATGAGGTTTCTTTGCATAAATCCAATAAGACCAGTCGTTAACAGTGGTTTTGTTAACCAAGACTTTGACTGGAACGTCACACCTGAAGGAGGCATGTATGGGTTCTGGTCATTACCAGAAAGCCCTGAGGAACTGGGATTGACTTGTGACGCTAGCGTAAGCCCACGAGAAAAGCCTGGTACTCTGGCTGGTTGTGTGGTTCATGGTAGTCTTTCCAGGGAAGGAACGAAGGTTGCTTTCCTGAAAGATGGCCAAAAAGGAATCTGTAGGCACAATGGAAACCTCAAGGATTTGAGTGAAACAACTGGTACAGGTGAAGCCAGATGGCGGATGTGTGGCTCTGCTTCTGTGCCCTGAGGGGCGGACTGAGAAGTCAATCTAAAGGTTCCCTGTGTGAGTTCCAGCAAAGCAGAATCAAAGATCATAAGTGATCCAGGCTGCTCTAGGTGTGTTTATGCAAACGAACAGTCAAAATTAAAAAGCAGAACTCAAACTAGTCCCTTTAATAACAATAAGGGTGATTTTAAGAAGAAAAATCGTGGTTTCAGGAAAATCACAAAGCTTAGTATTGGACATCAGAATGGCGCAGCTAACTGTCTAACTGAAAGTTTGTTTTTCATTTGAAAGTTGAAACTGGGTATGTAATATCGCCAAAGATGTACAATTTACAGGTATGGATGACCTGTCAAATTGCCATTGCTAAATGTCATTGCAGAAAGGGCCTTACAACAGGATGTCTTCCCAAAAGACAGTCTCACAGGCACAGAGACTGGTTTGGGGGTTGTTGTGTGAATTAACCTGTGTGTTCTTCTGTTTTCGTAGGGTGTATGCCTATGACCTCATTACCTGAGTGATTGGTTGCAGTATAGGCCTCACTTAAGGAGCCCATGTTCATCATCGCCCCCCCGAGACTTGACGGTTTGGCTGAACTAAGTGGTTGGGTTGGTGAAGGGTTCGGGCGGTCTGTGGGCCTCACTTTAGAACGGATTTTCCCTTTTCTGTCTTGATGGCTTGGGCAGAAAGGGGCCAGATATCTGAAAGGAGGGAAATCCTAAAGTATTCCCCTTAGCCTGGGCCAAGTAGAGTGGGCAAAGGGCTTCGGACAGGTAGCGTGCCTCGCACACCTTCCTCCTCCCTCCAGAGAAGCCATCCTTTTCCTAACGTGGGACATTGAAGAACTGGTCCCTGTCTTTGTCATTTAGTGCCTATGGTTTAATTGTGCCTTCTAACCCTCCTGCTAAATCTGTCACCTCCAGAACACGACAAAGATGCCAACTGTCCGGTAATGCCAGCCTTCGGACATCGAGCCTGCCACTCCCTGGTAACAGCCCACTGACTCAGGCTCTGCAAGGTCCTTCCCCTCACGGGAAGGCCACCGTGTGTCCACTCCCCCCCCACTCTTTCAGGGAAACCCGGACCCAAGGGTAGGTAGGACAGCAGCCACGTTCAGCCGGAAGTAGCTACAAGAAGACGAGACCTTCGCCCATTGTCCTTTATAAGATATGAAGGGTTTTACCTGAAAGCGGGGACTGGACTGGATGTGGAACCAGGTGCAGAGCGGGGTCTAGGTTGAGAAGCCTGGCCTTGGGGCTGGAAGGTTCCACATCAAGGCGCCACGGGGCCATGCCTGCCCGGACTCACCGCAGCAGCCCAGAAAGGAAGAGATCAGGGGAGTGCTGGCAGGTGTAGCTGATTGTGGGAGGAGTTAGAAGTGGAGTTACCAGGAGCTTCCAGGCTGGGATTTAAACTAAAAGGCGGGCCACCATGTGGGACGGGAGACAACTTGGGACCCACTCGGGTCAATAGGGGGTGAAAGAACCCTTGCCGGCTGGCCATGAGGAGGTGCCACGTGGTTTTGGATTAAGAATGGGAGATCGTGACTGTGGCGACAGCTGATGGTGCCGGGAACCTCGGGAGACCTGCCAGCCCAGCACGGACGACTGGGAGGAACCTGGAGGAGTGAGCTGTGGACTTGAGCTGTTTTTCCCCTGGAAGGTGGTACTTCTGACTGGCACGCTCTGGGACTGGCCCAGCCGGGCAGAGGGGGAGGGCAGGACTGTGTGTGTGGGTGTATCTCCGGTTCTTCAGGGAGTGAGATTTAACGGCAGAATCCCGCCATTGTTCTAAACCTGTGTAACTTCCAATTAAACAGTTCCTTTCCTTTTTACCAGCTCTGGCATTGAGAGCCTCCGTTCCTCCCGGTGGCGGGCAGGGTGAAGAAGAGCCATAGAATGAAAGACCTGGGTCAGGGGTTGTTTCTGTAACAGAAGGGACAGGCAGGAGTCCAGGGTGGAATGCCAAAGCCTAGGTTCTGGAGGGAGCCCCTCGGTGGACGGTGGTTTGAGAACAGTCAGGGAGCGCTGGTGTTCCCAGAGGAAGCAGGAGTTGTAATTGGCATAGGTCTAATTTGAGTTGCCTATTGGACACCCAGGTGGGGACACTGAGGATACAGCTGGGGCTGAGTGTGTGTCAAGTTCCCAAGCGAGAAACGAGATGGGCACGAACGTGTCAGCAGAACACAGGTGTGTTTAACGCCGAAGAACTAAATGAGGGTGACTTCAGAAGAGAGTACCCCAAGGAGGACCTAGAACCGTGCCCTGGGGCGCACCACGTTTAGATGAAGAGAAGCCAGTAAGCTGAATCTGGGAAGGGGGTTCAGAGGAGGGCCCATTGCCCCACTCATGTGAAGAGGGACAGTGCTGGGCCTTGGGGGCCCTTTCTGCTGTGACACTGGCTGGGTCTGGAATTCTGGAAAATTAGATTGCTAAGAGGGTGGTAGCAGGGGAAGTTGTACCCCTTAGTGCCTTTTTTAGGACACTTTAGACACTTTAGATAGTTTTTCCTAGCTGTAGAAAATGGCTCCGGCCTTGAGCTAAACTGACTGTCTTGGCATTTAAGACCCATGTGAAATGACCCCCTCCCAACTGCTGGACCACCCACCTAGCTTGTCTCTGTCCCTTGCAGAGGCATGGCAGCCCCGCATCCTGGCTTTCTGCTCCACCCCGACTCAGAAGGAAGCCCCCGGAGGGGTTCTGTGGGTGTCAGGTGCAAGTACCCTCAGAGTTGTTGATCACTTTGTACTCCATGTGTGTACTGGTGCACACGTGCAGACACACATGTCCCATGTACTATGAGGTTTTTCCACTCTGGCTTATGGGTACAGGAACTCCATATTAACAGTGGTAGACTTTTCTCTCCAGTGCTAATCGGATCTTCCCTGAGACTCCAGGGGAAGCTTCTGCAGACCTGTTGGGCAGTATCACTCTCCAGAAGCTGTTGACAGATTACATCAAGTTAACATTCGCAGGCACCTAACCCTAACTGGTGCCCGGCCCCAAACTGGCGCTCAGCATTCCAGGTTCTCTGCCCTGACGGGATGTCCAGCTGTGGGAAAGCCTTACACGTTTATACGAGCCAAGTTTCTGCACGTGTGCCCAGAAGGGAAGTCTCAGCGGACTGAGACTATGCCCCAGAGAACGGCAGCTCTGTACCTTAGTTTATACATTAGGATCGAAGGAGGAGAGGTGAGGGGTGGGATAGGGTGGGTTACGTGAAGTCTGAGGGTGGTGGGTCAAGGAGGTGGGAGAAGGGAACACTGGGAAAGTGGAGCAATACACTTTGACATTGGTGGGTGCAGCACAGCTGATGCGCACACACGGATGCTGTGTGGGGAACAAGAACGGGGTGCTCCTGGGTGCTAGTGATTGTGACTTCAAGGGATAAAAGGAAATAACTGACGTGTTACCTTAGATGCATAATAAAAATGCACAGGCCTCCCTGAAGTTCAAGATCAACCTTTGCTTGGGAAGGGACAGGCCTGGGACGCCATTGTCTGCCTAGTTAGGGATTTGTGATCCGACCATGCTGTGTGGTTACTTTGGGTCACTGAGCTGGTCAGGCCTGCCATGTGGCCCCTGAGCTTGTCAGGTTTATGACATGGCCGGTTTTTCCTTCGTGTTCCGTTCCTTAAAGGACATGGCTCTCCATAAACACGACACCATCGATGAACTTTGCACAGCGTGAGACTCCTGACATTTATGCAAACTTCCCCAGGCCAGAGTTGCTAACAAACCCCTCTCCCCGTTGCCATGGAAACAAGTTATTGATCACTAATGTCTCTCAGCACTCATTGCACAAAATGAGCCTGTGTGACAGGTAGTCAAGTTATTGCTGCATGTTAGGTACCTGAAAGCTTAGCCGTTTACAACAACCACTTCATTTTGGTCATTATTTTGTGTGTCAGGAATTAAGTGCTCAGCAGGCCTGGCCTGGGGCTTCTCATGAGGTCAGATGTTGCCTGGGACTGGGGCCATCTGAGGATGTGCAAAGTGAGTCACCCGGCAAGGCCAGGTGAGCAGTGGGTGGCTCAGCTGGAGTGGCTCAGCACAATGCCCCCATGTGGTTCTCCAGCACAGCAGCCTCGGGTAGTAGGACTTCCATGGTGACTACGCCCAGAGCAACTGTCTGCAGAGAACCAGGCCAAAGCTGCAGGGCCTTTGATGGCCTTGCCTTGGAAATCATAGGTGAACCTCTTCCACTCTCTGGTTCAAAGGGCAGAGGCTCAGCTGCCTCGTGATGGGAGGGGTGACAAGGACATGTTTTGGAAGAGCACGTAGGATGAGCACCTTTGTTGCAGAAAACTTTGGAAAATACCACCCGCCACATAGGCAGCCAATGTCGTGGGACATCAGGTGCTTTCCTTGATCTCCAATCAGAAACATGATCATTTTGTGAGATGAAACTAGTGAGCTTCGTTTGGGCAGTTTTGAGCGTGCACCCAGGAGGACCACTCTCAGCTCTGCCCTTCTGGACACGCCGGGGGTGGGAGGGCTATGTCATGTCCTTTGGGCATAAAAAAATGAACATATTCATCTATTCATTTATTCACTCATCCAACCAATCAATATATGTGACTATTACATGCCAGATGCTGGGGGTAGTTTTGCTCCTTGTGGATGTATAAGGGGGGTTATGGGAAATCCACTGGTGGTAGATACATTAGGGAGCTGGTAGAAAGCAAAGAAAGGGAAGTCTCTGAACCGATAAAAAGTAAACCAGAGAGACGCGTACTTCACTTACATCCGTGTGTACAGGGCGGGTAACAGTCCATATTTACAGCGCACAGGGACGGTGTGCTGGGGAACACATCTCTGGAGGGAGGCTGCACCCGGAGGGATCTGGGAAAAAGGGCACTGCCCTGAGTACCCTGACACTCCAAAGGTGTGTTATCACACCTGCGCAAGGACGACAGGCTCAGATAAGGGAAAGTCTGACCTTTGTCAGAGAAGATGCCCACTTAGGACATGCTTACCTACCATGGCTTGTTTTTAGTTAAGTGTTAATTTCAGACCACCCCGTGTGGTTACTCGAAGTCTCCGAGTTTGCTAAGGCCGCCAGGCGGGCCTCCCCTGAGCATCTCGGGTTTAACACGTGGCCCCTCTTCGTGCACACCTGGATAGGCGAACAGCCCTCAGCCCTTTTCTGCAACATCACCTGACAGCCGCTCTTTCCTGCTCCCCTCACCTGCCGCAGGAATGCCTCCTGTCCATCCTGCATCTTAGCTGGTTTCAGTTCTAACGCGCTGGGCCGCTCTATCCGGCCTCGTTTCGCCATTGCTACAATGAACGGGCCAGGAACGGAGGCTTGCCCCCCGTGCGGGGGAGGACGGCCGGGCGGGCGCATGTGAAAAGCTCCACGGAAGATTCCCAGATAGCTGGGCTCACTACAGGGGCCCTTGAGCGCAGGTATTTCTCTTTGGGCCAGCCTTCTCCGAGCGGAAGCCACGGCCACGGAACAGCGGGGAACCGCAGGGTGAGGGAAAAAATGGCAGCCTTGGCCTCTGGTCCACCGCCCCAGAATCCTGCGTGCCTGCGCTCCGCCCCGCCCCCTCACCGCCCTGCCTCTCCCGCGCTCTGGACTCTGGGGCGGCGGCCGGCCCACGCCGCGCGCCGATTGGTGGCGTTCCTGGCCCGCCTTCGGATGATTGACAGCGCCCAGGTCGCCGCCGCCCCGCCGCCGCTGCCGCAGCCGCTGCCGCCGGGTGTGGAGGCCGCCGCCGCTCCTGGGCTGCGCGTCTGCCTCCGCATTCGCCCAGCCTCCGCTATGGACCTATTCGGGGACCTGCCGGAGCCCGAGCGCTCGCCGCGCCCTGCTGCCGGTAAGCCAGTGGCCGCCCTGCTGGCGAGGGGAAGGGGGCAGGCGGGCGAGTGGGCCGGCGGCGGCCTGGAGGCCCGCGGCGCCGGAGGCGGGCGGAGCAGGAGAGCGAGCGCGGCCTGCCCCGGGACGGCCCAGCGCGCGTACCGGGAGCCCCGGAGCCTCCGCCATGTTCCCTGCGTAGGAAGAAAGGGCTCACTCGGGGCACGGGTGGAGGGCAGCGCCGGCCGCCGCGGCCTTTGTGTGCGGCCCCCCGCTCCGTTCGCCCAGCTCCAGGCCGGCCACCCTCGGGCCCGGCGCGGGGTCCGCCGCCTTCGCACGTGGCGCGTCGTCCGGGCCCCGCCCGCCGGCCCGCGGCGAAACCGCTGCCCCTCGTATAGCGTGATTCCGCGCGGGCATGGGTTCAGGGTTTGTTTTGTTTTTACCCTGCAGATGGAAGGAATCACCAGCGTCATCCTTCGTGGTTCTGAGGCATCCTCTGTGCCTCTCTGGTTTTTCGATTGGTTGTAGTTTCCCGTGCCTCCCGTATCGCAGGAAGCCCCCCTCTGCCCAGAGTCGGGGACGCCGGCCAGGCCCCCCATCGGCCACGGCCCCGACCACGGGTGCGACCCCTGCGGCTGGGATGGGAGCCCCACGCACCAGCCGGGCGAAACCAGTGCCTTTGTGAGTGCGGTGGATTACAACCATCCCGGGTTTGATTGGACAAGGCCCATTCACGTTTCCTTGCTTATATCCAAACCTAACTTGGTGGCAGAAAACCTGGGACGCTTGAAAAAAAAAACCAGATTTCTCGGAACTGCTGCCGGGGAGCTGGGGTGAACGAGACCGGCCTTGCCTTTCTGAGAGCTTAGTTCTCAGTGCATATGAAAGGGATAGACGGACCAACGCTGGGACCCCGGGAGCTGCCGAGGGCCGGGGCAGTGCTCGTGCCCGGAGAGAGTGGGGAGTGCGGCGGTGCGGGACTTAGGCCTCAGGAGATGCGCGCAGTTGCAATGGGCAGAGACCCCAGGCAGAGCAGCGAAGTGCTCTGAGGGGAACGTCTCGTTTTCCAGTTTGCCTGAGCGCCCAGCATGCAGTAGTGCTGCGCCCTGGGGCCCCGCAGAGGAGGTGGCTCTGCCTTCCTCTGCACGTGGGTGCAGGTCTGTGGACTTGTCCCATGGGACCGGCCTAGCCAGTCTCTGTCTGCCATTGTTCCCAGTGAGGGCACCGGCACCGTCCTGTCCTCACTGACCCTTCCGCTGGTGCAGAAGCCTCTGAGTAACGGGTGCTGGAGCCCGTGGGCCTGGCCATTTGTTTTCTAGATGGTTCTAGTGCATGAAGCTGGCTTTTTAATTGTTGGTGAGGACAAGTCGTATCAGGGTACATTTGGGCCGGAATTTAGCTTCACAAATGTGCTTATAAGCTTATCATTTAAAAAAGAATCTCCATAACTTTCTACTCAAATCTGTTTGGGTCTACATAGAGCAGGGGTGTCAGACTCATTCTCACATCAGCCTGGCGGTTACCTTCAGGGCCGAATGTAACTTTAGGACTGTGTAAATGTAACTACTACTCAACAGCTAAGTGAGAGCTCGGTGCTGCCACCAGGTAGAAACAAGGTGCGGGCCGGATTGGGCCCACGGGCCTTGTGTGTGCCACCTGTGGCTTAGAGGGAGGCATCCTTGGGATGATACAACACCTGAGGACCTTTTCAATGGTTTCCAATTACAGTTGACATCAGTATTACTGGTTTCAGGTGTACGACATAGTGATCAGGCGTTTGCATACCTTACAAAGTGACCCGTCCCCACCTGTAAGTCTTACAACCGTCCAGCGCCATGTGTGTAGGTGCCTAGTTCTTGCGACATGACTGTTGTGCCTTGTGCCCAGGTGAGAGGCCCGTGACCAGAAACGGGGCACCTCAACCCCGGCTGGGTGGCCAGGGCTGCATGGTGTTCCAGCCCTCCTCCCCTGGGAGGCCCGGGACGCGCCCTGCCCTCCGGGGGGGGGGGTGCCGGCCCCGCCACAGGCTCTCTTGGCTGGGAGTGGTTTTAAAAACGAGGTGTGTATGTTTGTAGGTGCTGGGCAGCTGAGAGGGGGAGCACGCAGTGAGTGACCAGGTTGGGATCCAAAGTCCCTGTGAAGGGCAGTCTGTTGCCACCACCAAGGTGCAGATTCACAAGTTAAAACAGTCATTTGGACGAGAACCGAGTCTGAGACCACAATCTGTGGCAGTGCCACGATATTTGAAAAATTAGGCGCCATACTTGTTTCAGAGAAGTGATGGTTAACTACTGATAAAATTGGAAATGGAGAAAGTGAATGGAAAATCAGGTTGGCATCGCAGTGTGGACACAAGGATGAGGCTGAACTGCAGCATCGAGACCTCCTGTGGGGTGGGCGGGAGCCACAGACCTCTGAGCTGGTGCAGGATACGGGAGTCGTCGGAGACAGGGTCCAGTGATCTCACCTCCTGACTCTGCTGCCCCGCACTTGTGGTAGCGGGGCTCGGTGCGGGGTGAACTCCAACAGCTGTTTAAACAGGAGATGCGCTCTGAGTGGATTTCGTGGAAACACGTCAGCATCCAACAGGAGAAAATAGCACACCTCTCAGATACGTCAAGTGTGTTTTGTTTAGTTCTTTGGCGCTTGTTGTAAACATCGTATCTGATGCTCCAGCTTCCAGACTGCTGACGTTTTTATGGTTTGAAGGAAGGTGTAGAAGGAGCACATCACAGCCACCTTGGAGCAGTTGCGGACGCAGACCAAGGTGCCAGAGCGTCGCGGGGACACGAGTCGTGGTTCTGCGGGTGCAGGGTCTTGCCTTTGGTTGGTGGAGGCGGGGATGCCTCTGAAGTGCCGGGACAGGGAGCAGAGCAAAGCAAGGTGTGCTTGTGCGCGTTTCAGGTTCTGTGGAAGGCAGCACCGTTCACCCTGGCCCTTGCAGGTGTGGTGGCTGAATTGCGCTCACACAGGCAGTCGACCCTCAGCCCCTGCAGAGGCTGGGCACCGACCTCCCTCAGGGTGGGAATCTGCAGCCCGCCTCTGGGCAGGGCCTCCCACTGCAGAGGTGACCCTGGAACTGCTCTGGTCCACGGAAAGGAAAAATTGTGCATGAGCGGGCCTGCGCCGTTTAAATCCAGGGGGGCGGGGGGCAGGTGTCAGGTTTGTCTGAACGAGGAAGTGTATTTGCTCACATCAGACAGAGATGGAGCTCATGGAGCCCTCTGCCTTGTGGCGGTCCTGGCCTGACGGTGTCTTTAGGACGGACAGCTTGTGTTTGGTAAGCCAGACACGCTTAGGGGTCCTGGTGCAGGGCCGCTGGGCCGTCCCTCGGTGGCGGTGTCACAGGCAGTCGTCTCTGGTGTGAGGTCGCCGCACCGCTGCTCTCTACGGCCGACGGGCGGCTGCCACGGCTGGCAGAGGCCTATGCTCGCAGGTCACCCTGAAGCATGTCTTTCTCAAGTTTGATCTCTAAATAGTAAGTGATGTTAAGATATTAGAAAACTTAGACTAGTTATAAAACTTCAAGGTTAAGCAAGAAAAAAATTGAGTCAAAAAATAAAAGTGGATTTAACTGTGTGAGACTAAAAAATTTCTTCAGGGCAAAATAACATGAAGGCAAAAGTAGAAATGAGAGGAAATAATTGTCACACATGTTACTAAAGGTTACTACCTGCAGTAAGTGAAAGGCTCACAGGAATTAATAAGGAAAGACAGGCGGCCCACTGGAAAAGTGGTCCCAGGCTGTATCTGGACAGTCCTGGAGGAGACACCAATAGCCCACCACCCAGAGCTTGCCAGGCTGCCCGCCCGCTGGGTTCCAGCACCGCCCATGTGCTGGCTGGCTCTCCTGGAGGGTGCTCGGACCTAGCACGGCTTTCTGTGGAGCCAGCAGCTCTCAGCGCCAGTCAGAGTCCAGCTGCGCACACCGTGACCAGCAGTCCAGTGGCAGAAGGGTCTGGGTCTGAGTCTGAGGCTGGTCACTGTGCTGGTGCTCCTCGCACACAAGACTGGGCGTGGTCCAGTCCGCTTGCCCTGCCAGCGGGGTCTGGATGGGTTGGGCCTGTCCCCCGGGCCGGTGTGGACAGTGTGCTCCTGCATCATCTCCAGGGCTTTCAGCGAGGGGGCAGGGGAGAGGGTCCCCGACCGAACCGAGCCTGCAGCCTCTCGGGTGCGGGATGACACTGCAGCCCGCCGAGCCACACGGGCCAGGCCGTCCGAGTGCCTCCGGGTGTCCTTCTGTGCTGCTTTTCAGGCTGCCAGAGTCTCCCTGCCGCTGGTGAGAAGGAGGAGAGCATTTGCGAGTATTTAATTTGTTAGGGGTGATCCTGAGGGGTAGGGGTGTGCTTTGACGAACAGATGTTTCTCATTTGTGTCGGGGGTGTAAGCAGAGGAACTCCTTTTTGCTAGATCAGGAATTGATCGGGCATTCAAGGTGTTTCGGACCTGTGGACTACTGAAGAAGTTTCCTTTCTTTGGAATTTGTAAATTTTCATTAAAATTTTTGTTTTTACAAGAGTAGAATTGGTACCCAGTTCATTTCTACTTGGAGGCAAAAAGACCCTGTGGATGAACTGGTCTTTCAGTGGGCACATTCCTGCACTTGAACCCTGAGGAACGGGGCCGGGACCGGCCGTGACCAGTCGGTGTGCGGGGCGACATGGCCCCTGGGCAGCCGCCCCTGCCTGCCGGCTCGTGGGGGTTTGGTGGCTTCAGTAGGAACTTGGGGGTCAGCCGGAGAGTGAGGAGTAGTGGTTCAGTGTTGTGCGGAAAGGGGTGACCGAGTGGAAAACACTGAAGCCGAGTGCTCCGCTGTGTCCGCGGTCAGATTTTAGACACGAGACTCCCCGCTGTCTCCGGGCTTTGTCTCGGAGGAGCTGGAACTCCGCATTTGCTCCGTGCGTGTGTTGAGTCGGGCTCTGGGGGGGGGGCCTGGTTGGGGTGTGGGGTCCCCTCGGCCTCATCTCGGTGCCGTGTGACTGCGACTCCATGTGGTGGTCAGATCAGAACGTCGTGGAGAGGGGTTTGCTAAGACCCCCGGGTCTTTGGCGAGTCCGTCCCTCTGCGGCCAGTACCAGATTGTTTTCTTGCTCTAGAAAGAAAATCAGTTTTTTTCCTCCTAGGATTCACTTTTTTAAAAAAAGATTTAAACCTATTTGTTGCTTTCAATAATGAAATTATCCAGAAAGATACTGGTTTTTCTCAAAACACTCAACGCCCACTCCCGGCCTGGTGGGCCATCTTCTGCTGCTTTCTCGTTGATGGGAACCGCTGGGAACCAGCGTCCATGTTAAACAGTGGAGAAAGCATTTCTAAAGATAAATTCTGTCCCATGAGAGGAGAAAAACTGAATCTAATGGTGAACTTGCCTTGGAGTCTCCCCGTGGCTGCGCTGTGTGGCTGTGGCCGGACGCCGGCTCAGCCCGTGTCCCGTGTCCCGTGTCCTAGGGAAGGAAGCCCAGAAGGGACCCCCGCTCTTCGACGACCTCCCTCCGGCCGGCGGTGCTGACTCAGGTACAGTCTCCAGGCTCTCCCAGGTGTGTGTCCGAGTGTCGCCCTGGGGTGGCAGTTGTCTCAGCCTTTCTCCCTTCCCCCGTTTTCAGCACACAGAGGTTTTAGGTGGTGGGCTGCCATAAGTTCGGGGTCCGTGACGTCAGGTAAGGCAGGAGGTCGAGAGTCCCTGGCGCTGAGAAGCTGTGGGAAGCATCGAGCGGTTTTCTCCAGCTCGCTTGCGTGTTCTGTTGGCGGAAATCAGACGTAACTCCTTAGGGCGGCAGGGTCTCGTTTCCTTCCCACGATAGGACCGGCAGACAGGGTTGAGACCCTCCTCGCCACGCCACCGAACCAGCATGATAGCCACTGGAGGGACAGTGCTGAGTGCGTTTCCGTGGCCTGCACAGATGTCCCAGTGGGATGGGTGCTGACCCTCGCGCCCTGCCCAGGCTCACGGGCTCACCGAGTATCCTGCTGTGTTTCAGGGCCAGGGGGACCCCTGCTCTTTGACGACCTCCCGCCAGCCAGCAGTGGCGAGTCAGGTAAGTGGTGGGGGTGTCCACATGCCGGCGGGGCGGCCCACGTTCCCCTCTCACACGCCCCGGGCAGGGCCTCGGAGGGCATCTGGTCTCGGTGCCATTGGTGCCGTCGAGGAGCACCTCGTGCCGTAGGGCTCATTCACCCTGAGTGGGCTCCGCCATGTGGCAGCAGGAAAGCTTGTCTCCTGAGACACCACGTCCACTTTTGGGTGGTTTTTCTCTTCGGGCTTCGGCCTCTATCACCTGACCGAGAACGCAGAGCTGAGTAATTAGTTTACTTTCGATTTCGTTGCTGACTCTCTGACGCCGGTCTCTGCCATTCTGGTCTGCCTCGTTATGTCCTCGCCCCAGCACACGCAGCCGCGTGTCCAACGACACGGAATGCACTTTCAGTGCGGCCAGTGTCCTGAACCCGCACGTGCGGATGAGCACCTCTTCTCTCTGGTGCGATTTATATTAAAATGCTGATTTAAGAAAAGGAAGTCTGGTCCTGACCGGTGTGGCTCAGTTGGTTGGGCGCCGTTCGTTCTGTAGAGCGAAAGGCTGCCTGGGGGGGGGTGGGGGCAGTGGAGAGAAGTCGGAAAGACTGATTTAATGACTGGTACAGACCCCGTGCAGGACCGGGAAGTTCAAGACCTGAGTTAATGCTTCCTTTCCCCCTCAGTTACGTAGGCAGCAGGTGAGGACACAGCAGGATCCCCCAGGTTGTCACGGTGGGGAGCTTCACACTCCCTCCCGTGCCAGAGTCCCCTCCGGAGGGAAGGCAGTGACACAGGCTGTCATTTCCACACCCAGTTATCCTGGGGCGAGGACTTTCTGTATGTTGTCAGAGCACCTGCTTTTCAGGTCTCTTTTGTGTTGTTAACTCATTACCATAAAGTCGTTGGGATTGGTCTAGAAGATAGGGATTCAGTCAGTACAGTTCCTGGGTTTACAGAAAGCAGTATAATCGTCTTACATAGCTAAACCAAAAAGTTACAGGACACTCACACAACACAGCCTGACTCCTCCCCAGTGAAGACCGTGCTCTCAGTTACAGAGAAAGTCGTGGGCCGGTCTGGCTGGTGTGGCTCCGTGGGCTGAGTGCCAGCCTGTGGGCCAAAGGGTTGCTGGTTCAATTCCCCGTCAGGGCACATGCCTGGGTTGCAGGCCAGGCCCCCCAGTGGGGAGGGAGCGCATGAGAGGCAACCCTGCATTGATGTTTCTCTCCTCTCTTTTTCCACCCTTCCCCTCTCTTGAAAAATAAGTAAATAAAATCTTCTAAAAAAATGTTGCGTGCAAACAGGGATGTTAACAGATTTTTATAAGACTAAGAAAGTCGACGCAGCTGCGTCTTAGTTTCTGCAGGGCACTGGACAATGAGCTGGTCAATAACTTAGAAGATTTCAACCTAACTGTTAACAAGTTTGCATTGTTTTGTGATATAGAATCCGACCTTGAGTCCAGTATTTTGGGTTTCCTGAGAAGGCTTCTTCTCGAGCAGCCAGAGCCGCCCGCAGAGACCGAGCACTTGCAGGGCAGACAGGGGTCCCACGGGACAGACGGCGGTCTCTGACTGCAGCAGCAGGTCGACAGGAAATCGAGGACGCGGCTTCAAAACCTCCTTTGTCCTGCACTTTAAAAGCAGGAGAGGGTCTTTTGCGTGCACGTTGGGGACAGGCACAAGCAGTGGGGGGTGCTGACGGCAGGGCCCCGGGAAGAGTCTGCTGGAAACACACAGGGTGTTTTCTCAGTGCATGTGCCTTGTGGGCGGGGGGTGCTCACTATACTGCTGTAGGAAATAGAGGAGTCAGTTACTTGAAAAAGGACCGATCACACAATACAGGGACATTATCTCCCTTCTTCTCGGCGCCCTGCACACAGGAGCTGAGGGAATGGTGGAGCGCTCACAGCTGAGCGCAGTGGACAGGCAGGGCCATTGGTTGTGATGGCAGCTGCCTGTGGTTGCATGCTTGGTGAGCCAAGTGCTGTGACGGGTACTTCTCACCCTTGTCCCCTTCCATTTCCAGACAGCCCTCGGGGACAGGAGCAGGCTGGAAGGCTGAGGCCTGGCCTCTGGGTGCACCGGGGGCAGGGCAGGGCAGGGATCTGGAGGTGGGCCCATCTAAGCTGCACGGCACAGGTGCTCTCGGCTGGGGCGCGAGCACCGCTCTTCCTTCCGCCCCCTGGAGGGCTTCCTTCTGCAGCCCTGCTCTGCCTGTGGGGATCCATACAGTTCCTAAAGCCTGACTTTTACCTCATTTCAAGCCTTTTGGATACTTGTTATATTTTGGAGCTTGTTCAGTATGGGTCCCTTTGCAGATTTTGGGCAGCTGGCTCCCTGTCCATACGTAGGTCAGGGCCTGCAGGTGCAAGACACTGTGTGCATGAGAGAGCCCTGGACCTCCGGAAGCGCCCCCCCCCCCGCAGGACCTCCCCCCCCCCCGCGGGCGCAGGGCCAGCTGCTGCGCTGGGGGTGGGGTGGGGTGGGGCAGGGGTTGGGGGAGGCTGGTCTGCAGGGGCTCCCGCCGTCCACCTGCAGCTGTTCCTGTCGGCTCTCCCTTCGTTCCCAGGGTCTCCTGACACTGCACTGCCCCCGCCGGTGAAGAGCGAAGGGAAAGGAGTGAAGAGAAAGCCCTCTGAGGAGGAGGAGAATGGCGGTGAAGAGCTTGTGGAAAAGAAAGTTTGTAAAGGTTTTCAGACAGTTTGAAAACACATGTATTAGACTTCATAACCTAGACCCACCCAGAGCAACACCAAGCTCAGCTTTCTGACGATGCCACTGCCTCTGTGTGTCTGTGTTTGAGAAGCGGGTAGGGCTCCCTTTTTACAAACTGACCCCTGGAGCTTCCTCCCACTCTCTCTCTCTCCACCTCCTGTGATTTGGGACCCACGGGAGTCTTTGCTGAGCCCCATGCGGGGAGCGGTTCCCCTGCTGCCGCCCACCTCCCTCAG
>PVIA01007718.1:0-80072 GCA_004024845.1 Tonatia bakeri
TTTAATGGTCAAGCAAGGTTTATTAATGCAGATGAAGCTAATAATCATAGTGGTTAAATCCAGACTCTCTCCAACAGATAGAGTTGTGTTGTCTTTCATTTGCCTTCATAGCGGAATAAGGTAACCCGAACTGTGTTAGCCTCGTGACCCTCCCTTTGACCTTCCCCCAAAATGTTTTACTCTTATACATACTTTTAACAGGAAAATAACCTTTTTGTATTGAAATATATTAAAGCACATACAAAAATAATGGCCGAATGCTGTGATAACTCTTCCCTTCACCCTATCAATGTTGGAGTGTCAGCAGGTGACATCCACGGCAGACCTGTTAAGAGGTGTTTGGAATGACACTAGTTTGGAAGCATGTTAGTGGGCATCCCACTGAGGAAAGGCTTCGTCATGCCACGATTCCCTTGATCTTAGCAAAGGCCAGAAACAATAGTAATTCCAGGATTCAGAAAGTGCTTGGTTAAACAGAATACAGGTCTCTGTGATACAAGATGTCTCAGAACCTTAATGAAGCGTTATTAGTGCATGAGCCATTTATCTGGTACTACCCTTCAGAAGACACTCTGAGAAATGCTGGCTCACCGCTTTCAACTGGTCCCATCACAACCACTTTCTGACCTTGCTGGATGCCCATCCTCGAAGTCTTCTATTTACTTCTAATCAGTCAGCCCTCTGCTTTCTTTACTTCCTCATTTAACCACATTAGGCTGAATGATTCATCATTTTAATAACATGCCTGGCCTATGATCTATACCCCCTTATGTCTTGGCTGTACCCACCTGGCAAAACCCAACTTTGGATGGATCCAACTTCTGCTTCCTCTGTGTCCTGCTGGAAACAGCCATGTGATCATTAACTTCAAACAGGCCTTTAATACCTGGCATTTCTTACTATCTGATATTTCCTGTTTAGTTCAGTTCTGACTCCCACTCCCTGTGATACTGCCTCAAACCCTTTCTTCTTCTGGATTCTACAGTCACCTCTCTCCCTTCCACCGCACGCCCCGCTCATGTAGCTGCTGTACAGAGTACAGTTGTGCCTGCTGCTCCCAACCCTTCACGTCCCCTTAGCCGCTTTCATTCCAGCCCCCCTTTCCCCTGTTGGGGGGCTGGAAACGGCTCTTCTCCGTCTGACAACCCCTGTACTTGTACTCTGATTCCCATACCTGCCGACTTTCCAAGGACCTAACACTATGGATTATACTTTCTTTTTCTTATTATGGAGTCAACTTTACTTTTCACCCGGTCTTTCTCATCAACCACCAGATTTACATATGCTTAGGTTTTTTTTTCATTATGGAAAGAAATAAAAGAAGGAAGGCAGAAAGGAAGAGGAAAGGAGGGAGAGAGAAACTCTCGGCATTACATTCTGTTCCAGGTAATGCTGCCTCTTCATGCCCAGTTCTCACTGTTTCTCTTACTCTTTATTCAATTTGCTGGGTTGGTTTTTTTTTGAGATTTAATGTACATGTGGTAATGTGTAGCTCAATGAAATTTTACATATTTATACACCCCACCTAGCTACCACCCAGATCAAGCTATAGAGCATTCCGGGGGGAGGGGAGAAAAGCACAGATATCCTACACTTTTCACAACTCGAATCTTCACCTGCCAAAACACCCTGAAGATCACTCCCTGGCAGTACACTGGGACCTTCTCTGCCCCTTTCAACCGAGTAGTGCTGTGGTGTGTAGCTGTGCCGTCATTCGTCAATATTCTACTGATGGACATGTAGGTTGATTCCAATCTGTGGCTACTGCAAACAGTGCTTCCACAGAGTTTTGTACAGACATTGTTTTGTGTTTCTGTCAAGGTATGCTTGGTACAGGTTCTCATTCGAAGTGGGATTGCTGGGCCAAAGGTCAAATACATCTGTCGTTTGGCTAGACATGCCAAATTCCTCTCTACAGAGGCTGTAGCATTTGCATTTCCACCAGCACTATGTGAAAGTACCTGCTTCCCCACAAACTCGCTAACAACATAAATTAATACGCTTTTGAATTTTATATGCATATCTTTTTTCTTCTTTTTATTTTCTTGCAACTTAATTGAGATACAATTGACATACAATATAGCACACACAATTTGATGAGTTTTGCCATATGTATGCAACCATGAAATCACTTCTACAATCAAGATAATGAATGCATCCCTCTCCCTCCAGAGAGTCCTCATGCTCCTTTGTAATCTGTTTTTCCCTCTCCAATCCTATCTCCAAACATGAAAGGTCTCAACAATTTTACTTCCCATATGGCCTTTCTTGAGGTATCAGGAGTTATGCCTCCCAATAGGAGGGAGTGAATTAAGGGAGAAGAGAACAGGATCCTAAACCCAGGAGGCAGAAATGGCCATCCTCAGCAGGAGGGTGAGGGGAAACCCCGACTTGTGTCCGCTGCAGTCCACACTGCTGGCACCAGCGCAAAGGGCTGCCAGTTTGAACCTGGAGCTGATCGTAAGCCTTCAGGACAGACGAAGAAGATAAACCAATATAAAGGCTGATATATCAAAAAATTTGAAGTAGAGATTTAGAGACTTAGAGAGTCTGTGGCTTAGAACCAAACAAATGAAAGGAAAATGACTTTTAATAAGGAAAGAAAGGAACAGTTACCATGATATGCCGAATGACTCAACTATGAGTAGCATTAACATTGTAACTGTCACGTAACTAAAGAAGTTGATGTAACCAAAATTGTGCTGTGGCTTTCTCAGGGAGTGGCAGTGCATGTGGATGAGACGAAGGGAGACTGACCGTCGTCTCCCACAGGACAAACTGATGGACCAGTCTTACGAGTGAAAGATCAATAAGGAGCAGCAGAAGCTTGTTCTTGCTAATTCCTATATAGCCTTATATCTTGGCTTAAGTGACCTGTCCATGTGCCACTTTCCTGACTGCCCCGGGCGGCTCTCTGTCAGGCAATTTTGTGCATGCCTCTATTAGGGCACTACTCTCTTTTTTTGTTTGTTTTTTATTTATTAATTTGAGAAGGGGGGGAGAGAGAGAGAAAGATCAATTTGTCTTCCACATATTGATGCATTTATTGGTTGTCTCTTATATGTGCCCTGACCAGAGACAGATCTCACAACCTTGACGGGTCAAGGCTATACTCTAACCAGCTGAGCTACCTGGCCAGAGCTTGACCACTGTTGTTTTTCCTTTTCTGTGTGTCCAAGCGACTGTGAGCATCCTGGGGGGAGGACAGTTTCACAAAACCTTGGTCTAACGCACAGGAAATGTTGAAGTAATGAACAATACTACAGAACACCACAAAAGCAAAAGTTACACAGTCTTGGTAAAATTAAGAGGACTTTAAAGAGTCTGTTAGAACCAGACTCTTTTAATAAAGTCAAAATCAAATTACAATGACTCAAAGACATTAAGTCATCTCACTTCTAAAGTCTTAAAATATTCTGTCTTCCATGGAACTCAACTGCAGTCAAGCACGCATCTCCACTCAACTCTTCAGGCTGCTGTAAATTTTTCTTAATGAGACGAAGTGCTTGGGGCTCTTTCCCAGAGACATTTTATTTAACTTTTCTCATTCATTAACGGCAAGGTTTTATGTTCACATTTCTATTGCCTCCTGCTGGGATGATTTCATAAACTCTAGTTATCTTATTAGGAATAAGAAACCACTCTTTCCAGGAAACATTTTGGGATATTAAACTGTGGGTAACAATGCCAGTGTGTATTACTTTTAAAACTCAATATCAAACAAGGTAATGAATAAAATATATTAATTCTGATGAAGGTGGAGAGCAGCTGAGAAAAGGAAGTTAGAGGGTGAAAAAGTGACTATTAGATTAATATAAATAATTTTCCTTTTGATGAACAATTTCATTTACCTTATGAGCTCCCCAAATGCATTTAAAATACAATTCAATTTGCCACAATTTGCCACACAGTCTTTTCTCTGGTATGAACACATCAGTCTGCTTTCCTAAAACTGCGGTACTGTATGCTCCAGATGACAAAGTGGATGGAGTAGGCTCCTCTGCCCACGATGCTCTCTGGCCCACTCACAGAATTTTCAGTGTGCATCTTTGAAGTTCTGTGCTTTGCTTCACACCCAAGGGAGGAGTGCTCCTCCCAGCACACAGCCGTGGTTCCAACGGACTGGAAGGTGAGGTTTCCACATGCCACTGAGTGAACAAAGAAAGAGGGTTACCATGTAGATGGGGTGACTGTGCCTGATACCGAGGGGGAAATGGGCCTGCTGCCTGGGGAACACAGGGAGATGAGTCACCCAGATCCCCGTGAAGGACGGACTGGCCACCCAGCTAACAGGTTCTGTCAGCAGGCTGCCTCCAGCTATCAGTTCCTTCTCAGCTGCAAAGAGCTGCCTCACCCAGGGCCAGACCATTCCTGGGATAGCCCAGGAGCAGCAGTGATTCTTCCAAGCTCCCACCAGGCTGCCTGAGGCTTTGCCAGCCTCGCACACAGCTCAGGTCTGCTTCTGCCCCTTTAACACCACAGGTGTTGATCACTGCCAGAGAACTCAGTGGGGCAACGGAGCTCACAGTGAGGGGGACCAGGAAGAAGGCTGGGACTCCTGGGAACCACCAGGCTGCCTCCTCCACTGCCACAGCCACTGGCAATGGGAAGAATGTAGTGGAATGCTACAGTAATTGAGCAGAAACTGGATCGTTAAAGGCTCAGATCCCACAGAAGTGAAGGTTTGGTTCACTTCTTCACATAAAAAATTCCAACCAGCTGAGATGCTGGTGGAAAGCCAAGGGACCATGAACTAGGCGGTGGAAAAATAGGTCATAAAGCATTGCAGAAATAAGTACAATTTCAGCAACATGTGTTTTCTCTGCTGCGCCATATTGTAGGTTTGCTTATGTTCTCTGATTTCTCCTTCCTCCTCCCTTTCCCCCACAGTTACATGTGGGGTGTGTTAACTTTAAATATGTATCTACATACAATAGACTATCAATAAGAGTTGTGCTAGAACAAAGGAGAAACGGACATCTCTCAGATATCCCGGACCTAAAGCTGGATGTAGTAACTGTTTAAGTTCTGAGACTTCAAAGAAGAGATGAGTACATTTTTGCCTGCATAGGATGATTTAATTTTGTTAGGTGAGAGCACCTCTGGGATTATAAGGATGTGAAGAAATATATATACTGATATTGAGCGGTGAAGGAGCAGCATGTAAGAAAAATTACTTCAATACCTAACCTTTCCCGAGCACTTGAATTAACTCATTTAATGAATTAACTCATTTAATCCTCACGATAGCACTTGTGAGAGTGGTACTATTATTATCTCCATTTACAGATGAAACCCAAGCTCATAAAATTTAATTAACTTGTCCACAGTTGCAGAGTGTCTGCACTGTGGTGTTTTGTGTGTGGGCTCATACTTTCAATCTGAGGTGGATTGCCTTATTTTACAGTACAGGAGGTGCGTCATTCTTTTAAGTTGCCCGGCATCTGAGTCCTCTTCCTGTGCATGGGAAATTCTCCTCTACGTGAGTCTGGGTAGGGGACAGAGCCTAGTTGCCACCACGAAGCTGCAACAACAGACACTCATTTTCCAGTTTTCCTTGCACCTCGGTCATGGACATGTGATGGAAGCCCACCCACAGGTGCACTTTCTCATGGCCATTGCAGCAAGACCAACTCTTAGGAGCACCAGGGGTGGCCATGCTAGTGGTGGCCAACAGTGTCTGGTGTTGAGGTGTTGGGTCATAAGGTGAAGCATCTGGTCCTTGGGTGCGGCAGTAGGCTGTCCTCACTAGACTAGCCTTGTAGCAGTATTTTAGATGTTGGCCATGAAGCCATCCAGGTTTCTAACCTTCCCAGCAATTTGGTGAGGTACCCGATGTTCTGGTTTGTAGCAACATCTCATAGTTGTTCAGACTTATTTCTAAAATAATATATTAGCTTACATATATGGCTCCTAGCTCTTTTTCTGTACCAGGCACTGTTCTGGGCACATTACACGTGTGAGTCAAATGAAGTCTTAGAAAATCTTAAGTTGAACTACTGTCCTCATTTTACAAGGAGGAAGCCGAGGTACAGAGAGCTCGAAGGACTTGCCTGAAGTCACACAGAGATGTGACTGGAGTCCAAGCAGCTGGTCACCAGAGTCTACTCATCCAGTCGTTTTACCAGGGCCCCTTTCATTTCTGAACCCACTGTTCTGATTCCACCCTTCTTTGGGCTAGATTTTAATATCAAGGAGTTTTGTTGTCTTTTTTCAATAAGAGCTCACAGGAGGTGTTTTGTTTGAATTCTCTCACCCTGGAGAGTGTCTGTTTTTTGTCTTTTTATATGAAGAGAAAATTTGCTGAATATAAATTTTTAGGTCACACTTTCTTATGGAACTCTCTAAGCATTGTTCTCTGTCTTCTAGAATAGATGATTTTTGGTGTGTGTGTGTCAAAGTCTGAGGACCACCTGTCTTTTCTCTGTTGTGTGTAACTTTTTCTTTTTGTTTTGTATGTAACTTTTGCTTTTCTCTGGGTTCTCTTTCTTTCATTAGGATATGTCTTGGTTTGGGGTAAATTATTTAGGTTCTTCCTGGCTTTTTGTCCAGAAGATTCAGATCTTTATTTTGAAGTATTTTTTCTTCTATCATTTTGGGGAAAAGTATAAAAATGCATTTGTGTGATTCTACTCTTTGGAAATTATCAATTCCCGAATTGTGTGTCTGTTAGATCAATTCCCAGTTATGAGTCTGTTCGATCTGTTTTGACTTCCGTATCTATCATCTCCAATATTTTTTGTATCATTGCTCCATTCCATCTCTTAAAAAACCCTGTAATTTAGGTCTTTTATAATGGTTTTGTGTTTTTTTCCACTTTCATTTCTCGTGTAGTATTGTTTCGGTAATGTTTCTACATTCCTATTAAACTACTATTTCCCAGAGCTCTGCTGACTTGCCTTCTACCCCTGTTGTTTTCTGAACCCATCCTGTTTCCTTGGATAAGTCCTCTTTTATGCTTATTCTTTATCTGAAGTTTGATTGCATTTCTTTTCTGTTTTCTTTCTTTCTGGAGAATATATGCAGAGGGTGCCAGCTGCTTTATCTCTGATGTCAACAGGTCCAGATTCGTGAGGGGAGAGAGTGAAGAGGGAAGTGGACAGTCTTCAGCTTCCTACAACTACTGCTTCCTCCTTCCTAAGGGTGCATACACTCTTCAGGAGGCGAGTGTGGTGTGCTCACAGTAAAACCCCTTAAACTGCCTCTGGAGAGTCCCTTAAACTCTCTCTCAGCTATTAGACCAGGTTATGGATGACATGGATTCTCGTTATCATGGCTTCTCCTTCAGCTGTCCCCGCCCCCACCACTTAATGGTGCAGAGTCGGTGTCTCCCTTGGGGCACCTACTGCTTCTCCCATGGTCTCACCATGTCCCTTGATTTTGGTGCCTTAATCAGAGACTGTCTGGAACTGTCCCCTATTCTCAGAAATACATATACCTGAGGTCCGAGGCTCCCAGGTTCACCATTGTTTCTCATCAACTGGAAAGAGTTTGGCAAGTATTCTTCACGGTGGTGGTTTGGAATTTTAGTGTTTCCCTGTTTCGTTAAAGACGGGATTAGGAGTTGGGGAGTGGCTTGGCTGGGTGACTCTATAGCAGGGTCTCTCATGAGGCTGCAGTCATTTCAAGACAGGAGAATCCCCTCCCCAGCTCTCTCTCATGGCTGCTGGCAGGTCTCAGTTCTGGCTGCTGTTACCTGACGAGGGGCTTCAGTTCTGCATCACATGGGTCTCTCCATGCGGCTGGTAATGCAGGGCAGAGTGCTCCCCGGGGAGACTGCAATGAGAGAGAAAGGAGGAGCAAACACAAGAAAACACCCAAAATGGAAACCATATTCTTTTACAATTTAATTTTGTGAGTGGCATAGCATTATGTCTGCTCTACTCTGTCAGTCACACAGACCAGCCCTGACACAGTGTGGAAGGAATGCACACAGTGTGAATTCAAAGGTAGGGGAGTAGGGTAGTTTTGGAAGCTGGCACCACAAGCACATGTATGTGTGTGTATATATATGCGCATGTATATATAATATCATACATACAAGTTGGCCAGAGGATGTTTATAATAATTCTAAAGTTGAATGTCCTTAATAATATAACTTCAAAATATATGAATCAAAAATTGATAGAACTACAAAGAGAAGTAGATATCCCTCATCATAATGGGAAACATAGCTCACTCACCCAGTAATGAATAGATCAAATGGATGAAAATATCAGTAAAGATAAATAAATTTTGAATAAGATAATTAATAAGCTCAACTAATGACATATATAGAACCCCATAAAACAATTGGAGGATGCACATTCTTTTCATCTCATTCAGAACATTATGAAATTTGACTATAATGATCCACAATTCAAGTCATAATACATTTTAGAGAGTTGGGCCCTGGCTGATGTAGCTCAGTGGATTGAGTGCCAGCTTGTGAACTAAAGGTCACTGGTTCAATTCCCAGTCAGGGCACATGCCTGGGTTGAAGGCCTGGTTTTGGGGGCATGAGAGAGACAACAGATCGATGTATCTCTCACACATTGATGTTTCTCTCCCTCTTTATCCCTCCTTTCCCCTCTCTCTAAAAATAAATAAATAAAATCTTTAAAAAAATTAAGAATTGGAACCACAATTCTTGACTACAATGCAGTTAAGATTCAAATCAGTTTGTAAAAAGATGACCATGAAAATTTTAGGTGAAAATTTTGAAAAGATTGTTATTAATAAAAAGTAATATTCAAAATTTATGACGATCACTGTAGATCTGTGAGAGGGATGATGCTGTGTGCAATTTCCATCCAGGCAGCATGATAACAGAAACTTGAGCTGCAGTTCACATTGGTTTGTTACTACTTATTTCTGCTCAGTTAGGAAAGGGAAACTCACAATGTTCAGTTGCTGAGAGTAGCAGCAGGTGTCAGTTTTTCTTTCGGATAATTCTAGCTATTATTTGGATCAATGTGGGCCCCATATCTTCAAACAACAATATCCCCCACCCCATGGCCATCTGCAGTACGCCTTTGCTGCTCTCTCATCAGGAGGCACAGTCTATTCCATCCTTTGTCTCCCGTGTGTTAGTTTTCACTTGCTGTGTAACAAATCACCACAAACTGCAGCTTGAAAACACACACACACACACACACACATTTATTCTCTCAGAGTCTCCTTGTGTCAATAGTCCAATGCATTTTAGCTGGCCCTCTGCTCAGGGTGTCACAAGTTGAAATCAAGGCATGGCCAGCTGTCTTTATCTAGATGTTCGGCCAAAGAAAGATTCATTTCGAAGCCCCCTTGGACTCTTGGCAGAATTCATTTCCTTTTGGTTGTAGGACTGGGGTCCCCATTGTCTTGCTAGCTATTGTCCAGGGACCACACTTAGCTCCTAGAGGTCATGCTCAGGTCCTGGCATGTCCCCCATCTCAGCAATGGAGAACTTCCCTCTCATTGAATCCCTCTCAGGCTTTCAATCTTTCTGGCTTTCTCTTCTGCTACCAGAAAACTCTCTGCTTTTAAAGCGTTCTCTAATTAGGTCAGGCCCACCAGAATAATAACTCTATCTTCAGGTCAATTGATTAGTAATCTTGATTAGTAAATTTTAACCAATAATATTAATCTACAAATCTCTTTTGCCATGTAACGAATTCTCTTTACTATGCAGCATCATCATGGGTGCAATGCTGTGGGCAAAGATCAAAAGAGGCATCTTGGAATCCTGCCTACCAGACTCAGTCTGGGCTGGCCTATGACTTGCTTTGCACAGCAGTCTTCTTGTGGCCTTAGACTTCAGGAAGTTTTGCAACTTCTGGTTTAACCCCTTTGAGATGCTCCTTCTCGGGACCTTGGAAGCCGTCATTCTCTGCGAAGTTCAAGCTGGCTATGTGGAGGAGAACTGAGGTGCCCAGGCTGTGTTTCCAGTCAGAACCTACTGCCAGCCATGTGACTAAGGCCATTCTCAGATAGCCTAGCCTCTGGGCAAGCTGTCCTAGCCCAATGGCCCAGAGATAAGCTGTCCCAACCACGCTCTGTCCAAATTGCACTGTGAACACATAAATGATTGTTGTTTTAAGCCACTAAGGTTTGGGGCAGTCTGTTATGCAGAAGTAGAAAGTTATTTTTAGGGCTCCATCAAATACCAAGACTAGCATACCACACTCAAACACTGAAGTTTGAACAGGTTGGGTTAGGAGAGAGGATAAACAAACTCTTAATTCATTCTTTGGTTATAGTAGATTCTGGAAGTACTTGATTCACTGTTGTAACTTTTGAATATGATTTAAAATATGCTAAATAATGTATCATTGATTTATCTTCCAGATGTCTGAAGAATCATCAACAGTTAGTGAAAATTTAAGGTCCTTGTAATTGAGCCAATTCTTTTATCTCCTGAAGAAATCCCAATATTTTACCTTCAGCATTAAAAATCTAGATAATTTGTGCCTGAAGCTAGATTCAGGTCAATTTCAGACACACCTTTTGCTCCTCCTGTGATTTCCTTGGGTACCACATGCTGAACCCTTAGCCACGAGGAAAGCTACCCAGTTCTGCTGTGGCCCACATAGTCCTGTTCTCTGCATCTTACTAGCCTATCACTGGGAATGCTGGCTCAGTCCTCTTGCTGCCATCCTGCCTCCAGGTCAAGTACCCATGTGCCCGAGAGTTCTGGCTCCTGTCACTTCTAGAGCTGGACAAATGCCATACCCCAGGGCATGGGATCTGCCTTTGCAGAAGTCACCACAGAGTTGTAACTAGTTTGCATTGTCCAGAGAAACAGAAGCAACAGATGCATGTAGGGGTGTCTGCGTGTACTGCCTACTGTTCTCTCTGAATAAATGTGGATTGGCATTTAGGTATAGCCTCTTCTATTTGAATATCCTTCTTGTTACATACCTGCCTGGTCAGTGCAGGTATCAGCACATGTTTGCCTATTAAAATTATGACTCACAGAACTTGGGCAACCAAGCGAATGATTAGCATGAAATTTCAGGCATAAGGAAAACAAAAAGTCATCCAGAAGTTCTCACGCACATGTTATATCACAATACGCTAAGAGCTGGCATTCAGGAGTGATTTCCTCTTACTGTGAAGTGCTACTATGCACAACTGATAGCAACTGTTTTCCCCTTAGTGTGCCATTATTAAGGTCTACCGTAGAGTCACTCACTAAAGGATTTTTGCCAATAGCTTTTTCTGTCTTCTCTATGAATATGATTCTTATCATTTGCTCTGCAACTATTGTTCAGCAATGCCACATGTACCTACTTTTAATAAGACTCATAAGAATGAGTGATAGTCATTGTTTCCATCTAGCAGCAAATTTTGTCACTTTCATGTTGGAGAGCATTATTGTCTGTTTGTTTGGGGGTAGAGCAGAGGTTGGTTCATCTGAGTGTTCACGATCATTTGTTTGCATATTATACAAAGGATTCATGCTACTACTTGACAATATTTCAAAGTACACAACACACTGAGAACTAGAGGAAAATAGAGTGATGGATGAGTAACATTTAGTTTCAAAAACTCATGGGATTTCCTGTTCACACTTTTCATCTTTGGTTACTTGTGGAAAATCAGAATTACTCAGATTCCTTTATCTCTGTATGAAGAGACTTGTGTTCTATATTTGTTCTAAATTTCTTCTGACTTTTTACATTTATGCTGTTGTTCTCAATTATAATGTTTATATTATTGTTTTCTTTACTATATTTATACTTCATGAACTTTTAAGCTACTATTTCATTTTTGTGACTTGGACATGAAATATAACAAAGTAATTTCAAACAATGCAAACCTAACCAGCAGAAGCACCACCAAGTGACACGAAAGTGCAGTTCCCGAGGCGGATTGTGCTGCATTAACTGAATGTACGCTGAAGCAAACGGACTGAGGTAGTCCTTGTAAATATTTATGATTTTAACAATGTAACGATTATTATGCATGAAATGAAATTAAGGGGAAAATCACATTTAATTATATGAATACATCTCACATTTTAAAATGTATGGGTAATGGTTGATTGGGGTTTGCTTGAGGCTTTAAGGTATGATACGTTTCAGATACCAAAAGTTCTGAGATGAACCACCATATATAAACTTTAAAGTAGGTGTTCAAGAATCACTAAAACCTTCTACAAAGATGAAAATATTCTGTATCTGTGCTTTCCCATGTGGTAGCCATAACCACATATAACTATTTGAGCACTTGACATATGATTAGTACGATTGAATTTATAATTTTATTTAACTTGGATTACAATAGTGGAGCACAGCACAGGGTTGTATGACTCTCAAACCCTCCACCCACACTGAGGGTAAAAGACAAGTGGAGAGAGAAGGGGTTGCAGAGAACTATGGTGTGGATTGCCCAACTGCCACCACGGAGTGGAACCACTGGGTGGACGCCCTCACCCAAGCCTAGTGCAATAGTCTCTGTTCCGGAAATCTAAAGGGTGAGAGTGGGGCTGGCCAGATGCAAATAAAAGTTTAGCAGGGCTAAGTCTGCCTGAATGTTTCTCAAGACATAGACATGAGAAAGAGAGATAGGTGTGGGTACCTATCTCACATATTGAGCATCATGGAGGGTTGACAAGCGGCTAGCAGGGACTCTGAAGAAATCACCAGGTTTCCAGAGGCTGTAGAAGAAGTAAAGGGCTCACATATTTGAGAAGTCATTGCTCAGGTCAAGGAAGTTACAAGTAAAGGAATCTGACTGGGAAGTCTCTGTAGAAACCAAGGAAGTGATTGACTCACGCTCTTCCTCTTGTTTCAGAATCCCAGTCTGGTTCAGGTATCCCGTAGCCAGGGGCTGCGGTTAAACTGGGCCTATCCCTTACAGCAAAGGGTGAATCTTAATTAGTTTAAGCCGAATTGTAATCCCGACCCCATTGTCAATGATTTGTTTAGGAGTTAGCCTTGACTTAAGCTTTAGCCAATAAGATACAAGGCAAGAGTTTGGGGAAAGATTTTCTTCCCCTTAAAAAAACAGATACACAAAGACAGAGTGTTCTTCAGGGTAGAATCCAGCTTGTGGAGCTTGAAGCTTGTACAATTTTGGGGCCCTCTTTAAGAAAAAGGTATAAAATTATCTTTGCTTTTTCACAGTTTACAAAAATACATGATCAGAAATACATGACCAGGTGAATGCATTGCTAGAATCCTCTCCAGGGTCTTGGAAGGAGCCTGTGAAAGTCAAGTGTTCTAAAGCTTGAGCTTCTTTGATTTCTTGGTAAATTACCACTGGCAACCTGTTTGTTTGTTTGTTTGTTTGTTTATGATTTGAGAGAGAAAGAGAAAGAGAGAAACACTGATTTATTTTTCAGCTTATGTATGTGTTCATTGGTTAATTCTTGTATGTGCCCTGACTGGGGATGGAACCCACAACCTTGGTGTAATGGAACGATGCTCTAACCAACTCAGTGACCCGGCCAAGACTGGCATCCTTTTTTTTTTAACATCATTGTCTTTATGGGACAACTGGACCTGTGGCAGCCATCTCAGGACCATGAAGAAAGACAGTTTAAGGGACAAGCCAACACACTGAGGGTGGCACAGTGTGGCAAAGATAAAGGAATATTGTTGGAAATACGTCGCCAGAATTTCTGAACCTTGGAACCCCTTTAAGTGCAGGCTTCTTGTATGAAAAATGATAAATATCTTTATTGTTTAAGCCATTCTCCAATAATTTGTAGGCAAAAATATCCAAACAAAGACAACTACCTCCTGTTCTCTCCATTGTTTCTCTCTGCCTCTCTCTGCCTCTTTCTGTCTGTCTCTCTCTCTCATACACACACCACTAAATATATAGAAAGGAGATAATCTCAGAACATAAAATGATGGTCCTTTAATCAAATTAAATTAGCTTTATGGAAAGCTCAATTCATTACCCTAGTTTTTCTCATTGGCTATATACCCAATGGAGGCTTCCCCAAGTGCGGGCCATGGATTTGTGCCAGACCATTAACTATTTATTACCAGTAGGTAATGGGGCAAGGACAGAAACAGAGTAGGAATTTAGAAACTTTTCATAGCATTTAGAGATTTGACAGAGGACCTTATGTCTGTTGGACATAATAATTTAAAATTTTGGGGTGTTGTACTTTGTATGTCTTTGGTTTTTAAAAAATTTTAAGTATATTTTTATTTTAGAACAGACAAACAGAAAATTTATGAAGCAGTACAGAGTGTGCCTGCGTGCCGCACACCTAGTTTCCCCATTACTCTCATCTTACACTGGTACGGTGTATTTGTCACAATTAATGGACCAGTATAGACACATCATTATTCATAAAGCCCATATTTTATTCAGATTTCCTTCGTTTTTCTCTAATGTCCCTTTTCTCTTTCAGAATCCCATCCAGGATATCAGTTTTTATGTCTCCTCGGGCTCCTCTCAGCTGCACCAGCTTTTTTAGACTCTGCTTGTTTCTGAGGAGAGCTGGTCAGATATTTTGTAGAATGCCCCTTAAGTGAGATTTATCTGCTGTTTCTCATGATTAGTAGGTCTTTGTTTTATTATTACATTTTCTAGAGCACAGTGATGAATTTTTATTGTATTTCACTTAAGTATCAGTCTGCAACAGATTAGAAAAAACCTGGTTCTTTATCAGAGTCTGAGAAGCACTGGGTAAAAAACTGTGGTTCCAGCCTTAGCATTTAAAATTCTCAAACAATTTCTCCTAACGAAACTATTGGTTTACCCTTTTATACTGTTGTTTTCTGAATCAAAGTATTCAGTGGGCCTTCTAAATTTCAGTCTTATAAAAGGGTAAATTACCTTCTTGAAAGATTATCTTTTTGTCTATCTACCGTGTGTTAGTCAATGCTTGACAGCTTACAGAGCATCTGAAAGAACATGCACGAACTCTCAACTCGGAACAAAATGTAACGTTTCTGAATCAGATTCAAGACAGTTTCTTAACATTTAAACCAGAAGCACTAGAGGTATCGTACAAACTGGAATATGGCCATAGTGACTATTCCTCCACATTCTGTTTTGTTTTGTGTTTTTTTTTTCCTCTCTCTTAATTTCACAATAGCAAGTACGTTTAGAGTCAAGAGCCAAATTTTCCCCATTGCACTGCATTCCTCAGTGGGTTATCACTGTGACTTTACCTTTGTTTTCCCCGCGTCTCCTCTGATACGCTTGCTTTCATGACATAAGGAGTGCCCTGCACCTTGTTTCTTTGGGGGTTTTCCCTTTCATCTCGGAGTCTAGAAACCTTGCTCTAATGAGCGTGCGTTGGGCTTTGATGATAAAAGCCCACTTGGTAGGCACTTCCTCTCTGGAAGGTGATTTAACACACTGTTTAACCCACATTTTCTAGTTGTAAAATGTGGGTTAAACAGTGTGTATAAACCATTGTATGCCACTTCCTTTTGCTTATTTTTGTAGTTCATGAAAGTATAGCCAGTTTTGTCTTTGTTTAATGTTATAGCTTTTAATTATTCGTTTAGACCTTCCTATTATTTTTGAAGCTTTTGACTTCATTTTGAAAAGTTAGTTCTTATTTCTTGCCTCACTTATTATAATAGGTACAGCCATGAATTTGAGTTCATTTTTGTTGATTGTCCAATAAATCCGTTGAGTAGCCAGAGAGGTTTTCATCAACAGTTTACCTTAAGACTTTTGAATCTCATTTTTAAATTGTGGTAAGACTGTCCCGCCCCTTACTTGATCTTTACGTAACAGTTGGCAACACAGAAGAATAAAGAAAAACACATGTAATACTATATTTTCAATCATTCAATGATATTAGTGTGCAATATACAACCACTACCCCAGTATTGTTGGGCTTGCTTGAAAGGTAAGTTGCCCCTGTTTATTGTGAGAAATGCAGTATATTTGAATTTATTTTTTAAAATGTTATTTTATTGGATATGCTATTATAGTTGTCCCAATTACTCCCCTTTTGCCCCCCTCTACCCAGCACCCCCTACTCCCTCAGGCAATCATCACATCATTGTTCATGTCTATGGGTCATGCATATAAGTTCTGTGGCTATTTCATTTCCTACACTGTACTGCACATCCCCATGGCTATTCTGTAACTACCTATTTGTACTTCTTAATCCCCTCACCTCTTCACATATTCTCCCACAATCCCCCCACCTGGCAACCATCAAAACACTCTCCGTATCCATGATTCTGTCTCTGTTCTTCTCATTTGTGTACTTTGTTTTTTAGATTCCATTGCTCATAGATACGTATTTTTGCTCTTTTATTGTTCCTAGTTTTGATCTTCTTTTTCTTAAATAAGTCCTTTAACATTTCATATAATAACAATTTGGTGATGATGAACTCTGTTAGTTTTTTCCTGTCTAGGAAGCTCTTTACCTGCCCTTCAATTATAAATGATATCTTTGCCGGGTAGAGAAATCACGGCTGTATGTTCCCACTTTTCTTGATTTTGAATATTTCTTGCCAGTCCCTTCTATACTCCAAAGTCTCTTTGGAAAAATCAGCTGAGAAATCAGCTGGTAGGTAACTAACTGCTTTTCATTTGCTGCTTTTAAGGTTTTAGCTTTATTTTTAACCATTAGCATTTTAATTATAGTGTGCATTGAAGTAGGCCTCTTTACATCCATCTTGTTTGGGACTCTCTGTGCTTCCTGGAGTTGTATGTCTATTTCCTTTACCAAATTAAGAAAGTTTACTTTCATTATTTTTTCAAATAGATTTTCAATTTCTTGCTCTTTCTCTTCCTCTGGCACCCCTACCATGCAAATGTTAGAACACTTGAAGTTGTCTCAGAGGCTCCTTACACTAGCCTTGTTTTTTATGGATTCTTCTTTCTTCTTGCTGTTCTGATGGTTGTTTTTTGCTTCCTTATTTTCCAAATCATTGATTTGACTCTCAGCTTCATCCACTCTACTGTTGTTTCTCTGTAAATTGTTCTTTTTTTGTATTCTTTTTAAAATTATTTTATTGGTTATGCTATTACAGTTGTCCCATTTTTCCCCTTCACTCCCCTTCACCCTGCCCACCCCCTCCCACCCACATTCCCCCCTTTAGTTCATGTCCATGTGTCATAAGTTCTTTAGTGTCTGCATGTCCCATACTATTCTTACCTTCCCCCTGTCTATTTTCTACCTACTGTCTATGCTACTTATTCTCTATATCTTTTCCCCCTCTCTCCTCCTCCCACTTCCCTGTTGCTAACCCTCCATTTCATGACTTTATTTTTACTGTTTATGTTTTTAATCTTCTTTTTCTTAGGTAAGTCCCTTTAACATTTCATATAATAAGGGCTTGGTGATGATGAACTCCTTTAACTTGACCTTATCTGAGAAGCACTTTATCTGCCCTTCCATTCTAAATGAAAGCTTTCCTGGATAGAGCAATCTGGGATGTAGGTCCTTGCCTTTCATGACTTGGAATACTTCTTGCCAGCCCCTTCTTGCCTGTAAGGTCTCTTTTGAGAAATCAGCTGACAGTCTGATGGGAACTCCTTTGTAGGTGACTGTCTCCTTGTCTCTTGCTGCTTCTAGGATTCTCTCCTTCATTTTTACTTTGGCTAATGTAATTATGATGTGCCTTGGTGTGTTCCTCCTTGGGTCCAACCTTTTTGGGACTCTCTGAGCTTCCTGGACTTCCTGGAAGTCTATTTCCCTTGCCAGATTGGGGAATTTCTCCTTTAATATCTGTTCAAATAAGTTTTCAATTTGTTGCTCTTCCTTTTCCCCTTCTGGTACCCCTATAATTCGGATGTTGGAACGTTTAAAGGTGTCCTGGAGGTCCCTAAGCCTCTCCTTATTTTTTTGAATTCTTGTTTCTTCATTCTTCTCTGTTTGGTTGTTCCTTTCTTCCTTCTGGTCCACTCCATTGATTTGAGTCCCAGTTTTCTTCCCCTCACTCTTGGTTCCCTGTGTGTTTTCCTTCATTTCTCTTATTGTAGCCTGCATTTGTTCATCTAATTTATGTCCAAAGTCAACCAATTCTGTGAGCATCCTGATCACCAGTGCCTTGAGCTGTGCATCTGATAGGTTAGCTATCTCTTGGTCACTTAAAAAAATTGGCTCTGGGGATTTTAATTCTGTTTGAGCCATCTTTTTAATTTTTATTTTCCTTTAATCTGGTTGCGGCTGTTACGTAAGGACGGCGGAGCCTTAGGTGTTCACCAGGGCGGGGCACCCTAGTTGCTGGGTTGTGACGTTGTATGTGGGGGGCAGGGTCTGAGAGGGAGCAATGGTTCCTGCTCCGCTCACTCCAGGACCTCAGTCCCCCTTGCCGCCTCCCACAAGCAAACTGGGCCCCCCTGGTGCTGGCTCCCAGGCGGGTGGGCCTGTGCACTTTCTCGTACTCTGTGGGTTTCCCTGAGAAGCCTCCTGTGAGGCTGAGAGAATCTCCCGGCCTCACCTCCCACGGGTGTTTTCAGTCGGTGCTCTTAGGCTTTGTTTCCCAGCGCTGGGGCCCTGGGTTGTGCTGTCTGTGTCGCTGCCCATTTTTGCCTAGTCTGCCTGCGCGAGAATGTGTGGCTGCAGACAGCCAGCTGCCTTCTGCGCCCTGCGCGCCCACGTCTGCCAGCAACCGCAACCGCTTTTTCTTGCCGGGACCCCTCGACCCCTCTCCGCAGGCCTCCGACTCTGCCCCTCCTTACCGGTCTGGAGGTACGGGAGTCAGACTTCCGTTCAGTTCATTTCTCTCTGTTCTGGTTGTTTTTTGTTTCTCAATTTTTGTTGTCCTTAGTTTTGGTTGTGCGAGGAGTCACAGTGCGACTACTTATGCCTCCATCTTGCCCGGAAGTCCCTGTACATTGTTCTTTATTTCAATTAGTGTGTCCTTTATTTCTGACTGGATCTTTTTTATGCTCTTGAGGCCTCACTAGGTTAACTAAGCATCCTTATAACCAGCCTTTTGAACTCTACATGAGACAGATTGCTTATCTTCCTTTTGTTTAGTTCTTTTCCTGGAGTTTTGATCTGTTCTTTCTTTTGGGCCCTGTTTTTTTGTGTTCTCATTTTGACAGCTTCTCTGTGTTTGTTTCTATGTGTTATATAGAGCTGCTATGACTCTCTGTCTTGGTAGCATAACCTAATGTGGTAGGTGTTCTGTAGAGTCCAGTGGCACAGCCTTCCCTGTCACCCAATCTGCATACTTGAGGTATGCCCTGTGTGTGAACTGAATACATCCTCCTCTTGTAGTTGAACCTTGATTGCTGTTGGCAAGTCAATGGGAGGGGTTTACCCAGGTAGGTCAGCTACAAGAACTGGCTATGACCAATGACCACCAACCTTTGCCCTCCATGGAGAATCAGCTGTGCGAGGGAAGGTGGTAATGGTCTGATGTGGTCTGTAGCTGTCCACTGGGTGTGAAGGCACTGGGAATTCCCAGGTAGTGAATGCCAAGAACACTCTCCACCTGTGTTATCTCCAGGGCCACCCTGCCTGAGCTATAAAGCAATATGAGATGGCTGCTACTTGTGTTGGGTTTAGAGGTTCCCAGGTTAAGCCAAACTGTGAACTTAGGCTGGCTGCAGCTAGTACCAGGCCTGGGAGTTCCCTGAGGTCTGCTGTTGTTAGTTTGAGAGGATTTAGTAAGTTGTGAATCATAAGCCAAGATCAACTATTCATATGGAAAAGGCACTGTTAACAGCTGGGTTGGCCTATAAATTGGGTGTGGCAGAACCTCAGGGAATCTCCAAGGTGGAGCAAACAGTGTTAGCCAGGTTGTTGGAGTCTCAGAAAAAGTACTCACCTGCCAGCTCTTGGCTCTGTTGGGGAAGGGTTCAGAAGAGGAACAATGGTCTCTGCCCTCCTTTCTGTCTGGGAGAAAGCTGTCTTCTTGCTCTTGCCTTTATTCCAGTCACTTTGGTTCCTCCCCGTATGCCACCGGTGCTTTTCAAGCTGTTACTCTAGTGCTGGAGCTCAGAGGGAGTGAGTATGAGTAAGTTCATGTGTGGGTTCTTTATGAGGAACTGCTTGGGACTCCAGATATTTCTTCCTCCAACTCAGTCTTCACTGTTTTCTTTTGTAGCCAGAAGTTATGGAGACTTATCTTCCCTACACTGATACCCTGGGGTGGAAGGCCTGGTGTGGAGCTCAGACTCCTTGCTCCTGAGATATCCCTCCCAAATTTTTATTCACCACATGTGGATGTGGGACTAGCCCCTTCCATGTCTCTGCTCCTCTACCAGTCAGGATGGATGTGGTTTCTTTAATTCTGCAAATGCTGGACTTCCATTCAGGTTGATTTCTGATGATTCTGAGTGATGGTTGGTCTGTAGTTTAGTTGTAATTTTGATGTGGCTGTGCAAGGAGGTGAGCTGTGTTTACTTATACCTCCATCTTGACTGGAAGTCTCTTGTTTTATTTTTTCAATAATTTTTAGAATAATTTTTGGTTTTCAATTACAGTTGACATGCAATATTATATTAGTTTTAGGTGTACAACATAGTGATTAGTCTTTCATTTAACTTGCTAAGTGATGACCACCATAAGTCTAGTACCCACCTAACAACCAGTTATTACGATATTATTGATTATCAGTATATATTTTTTTAAATTTTATTTTAATCATTGTTCAAGTACAGTTTTCTCTCTTTTACTCTGATTATCAGTATATTTTTTGATGTTCTGCTAGATCCAGTTTTTCCTGAACATGTTTCTTTACATACATTTTATTTTTTTGCTACACTTTTGTCTGTATATTTGCCTGTGGTCTGAAACTCTGAGTTTCAGATGTCATTCATGATTGGTCTCTGTATTTCCTTTTCCATTTCATTTTAAACAGCTCATGGAAAGACAAGTTATATACTTTCCTGTAGGTCTGTCTAGCCAAATGGGATTTATCCACAGAGCCATTTTCTTACTTGTGTGTTTATTTGCTCGCTCACTGTGTGCCTATGTTCAGCGAATGTTTACAGAGAATGTATTAGGAGGCAGTGCTAATGCTCAGGTGGCCACGTGGAAACTTCATTTCAGTTTGGCCCATTGCTAGGTGCCTGTGTCTTTCCACCCTGGTGACCTTTTGTACCTGGCCTATCATTCCTGCTCTGCTCATGTCTGTCTAATTGCCTACTGCATTCCCCCCTCAAGGATTCTTGGCTCTGAATTCGTTAAGGGAAACGTGTGTAGGGTCTCTTCTGCAGCTGCTTCCTGCTGAAGAGGAACGAGGTTTTCCTTCAGACCCAAGTGATCCTTGCTCCCTGTGAGAGGGACAATGAGGCCTGGGCACAGAAGAAGGTTCTGATGGTGTCTGGAGTCAGTAAGAGGCTGTGTTCCAGGAATATGTGTAGAGTTGTAACCTGGTGGAGACAAACTGTGTTATAAATCTTAATATTATCAATATTAGGGCAAAAGCTAGAATGACAAGGATTGTGATGAATGGTCCGAAGGGAGTGGACAGGCAAGGGAATGGGGGACTGCTGAGGCTGGTTGGCCTCAATTTTAGATGTTGTTTTCCCATCAACAAGTAATATCTCTGGCGATGTCATCAGATGCTCAGGTAAATTGTGCACACACGTTTCAAGTTAAAGGAGAGGAGAAATACGAAACAGTAGTTTGGAGGGTTGTAGTCAAATATATAAGAAAACTAGAAAGAGTCAGGATCCAATTCAGTCCATATAGGTGAAAAATAGAACTCTGGAGACAATTAACTGCATAAGCACAACAAGAATAGCAAATGATCATATGGGCTCTCTTAAATCTGCTTTGCTACAATCTCATAAGGAATCTCCACTGAGCTTTAATTAGCCTCTCAGGGTGAAGAGGTCAAGCCACATGGATGTCACCAGGCTTTGCTTGCAATACTTACAGGTCTGGGTAAATTCCTCATTTCTCAGGGTCCCCCCAAAATGTCTTGAGGTTCTTTCTTTGCCATCTCCCAGGAAAACAACCTTCATACCCTACCTGGAAAGATTGGCAGAGAAGCAGGGTACTAGGCTATTTTTCCGAAAGGCTTTTATTGGCTTTCAAAATCAATCTTAATTCCTTAAAGTTTTCTGATGGCATCCAGGGTCCAGGCACGTCTCTCTCAAATATGATATTCCAGTCAAAGTCTTGGTTAATAAAACCACAATTCAAAACTGGTTTTATGTGTCCTATTACAAAGAGAACAGATTCTTACTGGATTTATGCACATAAACAACTGACATGAGGATAATACTACTTGCTAAGGGTTTCCAATTTCTGGAGGGGTCATGTAGGGCAAAAAATAGAAATGCTTTTAAAAAAATAAGTCTTCTTATATCTGGAAAGCAAAAAGTAAATCCTTGTCCTTTTAGCAGATTGAAAAAGAACCCAACACTGACTCTGTATTGGCTTACTTTAGATATTTAAATTCATTTACTTAATTATATTTATTATTCTCAAGATTTCTCTTCACAAACCTTTCTGATGGGGGACTCATGTTCTTGGATCGCCAGCCATCTGAACAAATCACCCACAGATTCAGTCCCTGTCACTGCGTGTGTATTGGGCCTGGTAGGTGACAGGCAGCACGAACGCCAGCTTTTCCGGTTTCACTTCTGCAACTTTTCTCATCCCTTTTAGTTTACTTCTTTGAACCCATTCAGCAATAACCAGCTTCAGAACAGCTCCCTTTCTTCCTTTTCCTTCAAAAAGTTGTTGACATACTTTGTATCTTCTATTAGGAAAACCATACAGTTCCTTTTCAACTTAATTAGAATTCTTAAGTCTTAGCAACCTTAATTTTTTGATAGTTTTTTTTGACAAAGAAAGCACTTCAATTCCCAATGAGTCTAATGTTTTCAATTATAGAGTGCTAGAAAAGTATTAGTTGTACTATTGTTTCTTATTTCCCTAGGCATTAACTAACAAAGAGTTTTTAATATTTTCACAAAAAAATATTTAAAGGTCATGGAACAGTTGAAATATTGCCCATTGATTTTTAAGATTGTGATGCAGAGTTTGAGCTTGTATGGTTATTATTTTTAAAGATTTTATTTATTTACTTAGAGAGATGGGAAGGGAGGAGAAAGGAGAAACATCAGCGTGTGAAAGATACACTGATTGGCTGCCTCTTGCAAGCCCCCAAACAGGGACCCAGCCTGCATCCCAGGCATTTTTCCAACCCTGACCAGGAATGGAACCAGCAACCTTTTGGTTTGCAGCCCGGTGTTCAGTCCGCTGGAGCACACCAGCCAGGGCACTTGCGCCGTTGATTTTACGCTCCCACACTGTGGTGCATCGTGAGCACTGCCTGAGTTCTTAGTGTCTGGGGGAGAACGCTGTTTGTAAACTCAACAGTTCTGCTTTCAACAACTTAAGATGTTAAGGATTTTATAAATAGTGAGATATTATTAGCAAGCTCAAAATTTATATCTGAATGTTTAACTGTTGGGAAGTCCCTTTTTCTTTTTCCCTTCCTCAAGTGAAAAAAGGAAAGCATCATGACGTATTGCTTGTTTAGACCAACTGAGGGAGAAGCTGGACTGTTGCTGCAGAGGGTGGTGAGCCATTTGCCTCAGCTGGCTTCGCTGTGTTTCACTTTCCTCTTGCATGCTCCTGGCCTTGTCTGCACTGGTCAGGTACTTTGTAAGTTGCTTTATTTTCTCAAGGAAACTGGACTTTTTAGTGACAACTAGAAAGTAAGCAATTAGCATCCTTTAGATAGGCAAATACACTTCATAACTTTTGGAAGTATAGGACCCTCTACTGGCAAGCACACACTTTTAAGAAACATACTTCAATAAAGAATAAGACATTCATTAACAACTCCGTATCTATTTTCTAGCTTCTCTGTAATAAAAAGCCAAAAGTAGGTGAACTTAAGATTTGTCCACCAATTAATGTTTCAGTATTCCATGTTATTTCAGAATATCTAGAGATTCAATAATTTTTATTCTGCTCAGATGGCTAAGAATTTTCCCTTTTAATAAGATTTACCTTCCAGAAATGTGCATTTTAAAAGATGGCCCAGGTAAGAGTTCTCGAAGACGAGGTATTTACATCTCAAAGTACAAGGAAGAAATGCAGACTCCTCCTAGAGGGACTTTGGTCTCACACTTGGTTTTAGTCAAAAGGCTGAGAAGCAATTGGACTTTGGTTTCATAAAGTCAATTATCTATAAGCCCTTGAGATGAATAGTAAAGGTTTTGGGAAGGTAAAAGGATTTGATGTGCTTTGAATTGTTTCTGGAGCTATTCCTCCGGCCCTATACAGACTTCTTTTGTAAAAATAAAGATGCTTTTTTTAATATCTCAAGAATTGGGTTGCCACCCAAATATTGGCAGAGGACTGACAAAGCCATCCGCCTGTTTTTGGGAATGTTTCTTTCCATCTGGGTACATTTTTCTAGTTTACAGGTAGTTCATAGCTTAGGGTTGTCTCTGAGAAACGTAAAGGTTTGTGATGGGGGACTCAAATGTTGGAAAAATTTTAGTTTCGGGTAGTAGCTAATAAGCTTTGCAATCAATGCATGTAAAAAAAGCTATTGTTCCAGAAACTGAAGGTACGACCCGCACTGACTCCAGGAGACTACAAGCAGTTCCACCTTTGTGCCCCAGGAGGACTGTAAGCAACTCAAGATGGTATCTGAGCCATTGTGCTCCAGGGTGAGACTTCCCACCCAGGGCACAGATGAAAGAATGCTGCAGCTTTTATCTGATTAACTTTTTTCCTGAATTCCCAACCCCTTGCCTACACTTTTCTTCTCCTTATAAAAAGGAGAAGTTTAAAATGAAATTTAAGACAGTCTGTTAGGGTACAAACCTCTTTCTCTTTGGATTACCAGCCATCTGAACAAAGTGCCCATAAAGATTCAATCCCTGTCTCAGCTTATTGGGTCTGGTAGGGGACAGGCAGTGCAAACACAGGCTTTTCCAGTTTCACTTGGATGGAACCTCTGTCCATGTCCCTTGGGAACTGCAAAACAGGTCTGGCTGCAAATAATATTGAAATGAATGGTGCCATTAACTGGCCAAACCTCTCCATTGCCTCATTTTTAAAATCCTCACCTGAGGACATGCTTACTGATTTCAGAGAGCAGGGAAGGGAGAAGAGTGTGAAAGTCAGTTGCTTCTCACATAGACCCGACTGGGAACTGGACCTGCAACCTAGGCATTTGCCCTGATTGGGAATCGAACTCACAACCTTTTGGTTTGGGGACAGTGCTCCAACCAAGTGAGCCACACAAGCCAGTGTACCAGGGTACAGCCAGGTTCCCCCGAAAGAGGGATTTGCAATGGGGTCCAGAACTTGGGGTGTCTAGGAAAAATTAAAAATACAGGCTATCCTCATCCTCACAAGTCTGGACTGGGGGATGGGACACATGGAGCAGGGCCAGTAAGAGTTATTTTGCATATCAACAGCTGGCCAGCTTCTTATCTGATATGCAAAAACAGTTATTTTACATATCGTAACAGCTGGCTGGCTTCATAGATACGTTAAGTAGCTGCAGGCAGCTTTAAGCCAGGGAGATGGGAGTGACTTCCACCCATGATGTAACTGGGAGGCAGCTCTGCCTGCTTACGGGCCAGTGTGAGATCTCCACACCATGGGCCCATGTCTGCCTGGACTTACTATGGCAGCCCAGAAAAGCTGGAAAAATATGGAATGCTGGCAGGTGTAGTTGACTGTGCGAGGAGTCAGAAATGGGGATTCAGAGGAAGATTCACTCCTGGATTTAAACCTAGGCACAGCATTCATACAGGGGGAAGGAACCTCAAAGTTTTGGGGGCTAACCACACGGTTTTGGGGCTTCCTTAACCATGTGGCTCAGGGAGCAGGAAAGCAAGATATAGATGCAGAGCTCTCTCTTAGAAGTTTGGAAGAATGCAGAAGAGACGCTGCAGGAAGGAGTGGTGAAAGGACTCTTGCTGGTGGGCCGTGAGGAGGTGCCATGTAATGTTGGGTTAAGAACTGGAGGTTGTGTTGACACCGCTGATGGTGCTGGGAACCGCAGGAGGCCTACTTGCCAAGGACAAATTAATGGTAAAAACTGGAAGCTAGCCAAGCCACATACTTCTGTTTTTTTCCCAAGATATGGTACACCGGACTGGGCAAAGGCGGGGAAGGACTGTGTATGTTTGTGAGTGTTTTAAGGGACTTTGGGACTTTAACGAAGACATTAAGTCATTACTCTACATTTATTCAAAAGTCTGTATAACTTTTGAAAAAATAGTCCCTTTCTTTTTCATCAAACTATGGCATTGAGAGCCGTAATTCCAATTCCCTGGCTTCAGGCAAAGAATCCACAGTGACAAAGGGACCCCAGGTGGGAGGGGGTGTGTTTCGGTAACAGTATCTTGGCCCCCCAGGGGTCTTTTCTGTAACACCAGGGCCTCATTATTTTTAAGCCTCACCCAAGGATATGTTTATTGATTTAAGAGAGAGAGAAACAATAATATGAGAGACATCAATCTATTGCCTCTAGTACACACCCCAGCTAGGGATCAAACCTGCAACCTAAGAATGTGCCCTGACCAGGAATTGAACCCACAACCTTTTGCTGCACGTGGCCAGGGGTCCATCACCCAATTTATACTGGGGCCAGGCTGTGTTGCAAAAGATTTGCTTTTTTTTTTTTGAGGATTAAAACTGAAAAGCTGGTGTTCGTGTACCTGTCACCTACCAGGCCCAATAAGCAGGGGCAGGGGGTGAATCTTTATGGGCACTTTATTCAGATGGCTGGTGATCTGAGAAGGCAGAGGGTTTGTACCCTAAGAGACCATCTTAAATTCCATTTTAAACTTCTCCTTTTTATAAGGAGAAGAAAAGTGTAGGGAATGGATTTGGAATTCAGGGAAAAAGTCGGTCAGATGAAAGATGCAGCATTCTTTCATCTGTGTCCTGGGCGGTGGTCATCTCACCCTGGAGCACAATGGCTCAGATACCATCTTGAATTGCTTGCAGTCCTCCTGGGGCACAAAGGTGGAACTGCTTATGGTCTGCTGGAGTCAGGGTGGGTCATACCTTCAGTTCCTGGGACAATAGCTTTTTACATGCATTGATTGCTAAGCTTATTAGCTATCACCTAAACTAAAAAAAATTCCTACATTTGAGCCTCCCATTGGACTCAGAATCAAATCTCTCCCCATTGGCGAACGTGCACCCCAGAAGGGGTATCTCCAGGCACTGTCAACTGGTTCCTCATTTACAGACAGACAGGGACAGGAAAAGCCGAGAATCAGGGGTGTCCCTGCAAGTCTCTGGGTTGTTTTGGGCCATCCTGAGGTACAATGGGGAACTACCTGGGGTGTGGAGTACAGAAAGAACTTTCCACAGTGAACCCATCTGCCGGGTACACTTAGTTCTCTTTCCTTTTTTTAGTCTGGAAGACTCTGCTCCTTCCCATAGTATTGAGACTCTACTATGTGCCAGGCAGAGATGAACCTGTGTGTGGGAAGCGTCTTGTTTGTGTTGAATATGCGTAGGGGAATAATATTATTTAGGGTTCTGAGATCCTTTTTTGCCTCTTGTGTTCATTTTTCCTTTTATTTATTTCAATAATTCAGAAAATTTTTAAATAACACACTGAGGATAGAGGGATAAATTTGTCAATGTAAGAAACATTTCAACCTGTAGAGAATTTTCATGAGTTTATTTGAGCCCCACTGACAATTTCCAGGACACAAAAGCTCAATGGATTGGGACGATGCTCCAGAGAAGGGCAGTTTTGCACGTTAATTAATAAGGGCAGTCTTATTTCACACACTACAATCACAGGAGGAGGCGCAAGGGGGTGAGTGAGACCCGCTGGTGCTGGGTGAGGGACGTGCAAGAAAGCAAACCTGTCTCTGGGCTTGGATAAAAAAGGGAAAGGAACAGATGCAGACTTTTTTCCATTTGTGGGTATGGGGTAGTTAACAGTTAACAGTTAACACGATAATAGTAACAATGAGGGCTTTGTGGTCTCAGCTCCCGTGTGTGAGCGGTGAGTAGATGGGGAGGAAAGTTCCCTGACAGTCCGAGTGTGTGTTATTGTAGATGCAAAAAGTCGGTAGACAGGCTCAGTTGAGGTCAAGATTGACCTCCGTTAGGGGGGATGCCTGCAGGACTCAACTACCTGCCATGACTTGCTTTTCCTTAGGAAGTTTGAATTTCAGAGCATCCTCTATGGTTACTTTATGACTCTGAGTTTGTAAGGCCACCATCTAGGCTTTCCATGTGCTTGCCAAATTTAGTATGTGACCCCTTTTTCATCCACAAATTATAAGGCTAGGCACAAAAAAAAATCAATAATACTCTTGAACTCATTAACAATCCTCTCTGGGTTTCAATTTCTTCATCTTTAATAGGATGAGCTGGACTAGATACTGTGCAAGACTTCTCTGAAGTTCAAGTTTTGGTTAAGAATCACTAACTTTCAGTATCTGCCTATGAGAAAGAATTCAGACAGCATTATCACTTACATCATTTTGTATAAAATATACAAAAGAATTACTTCTATAAGTATAATTTTGAACTATATGAAGATGTTTGCAAAATCCTATTTTAATCTAGCTGTCAGTAAATTCCCTATCATTATTTATTCTTGTTTCTTAAGGTAACTGTTACTTGGAAACTTAGTTAACTATGTAATAAAGTCCTCTTTGAATCTGTTGCTGTTTAAGCCTAAAGATTTAAAACTGTTAACTGGAACTAGAAAGCAAACTCTAGTGCCAGACTTTAGAGTGTTTTCCCCTCCTGCTCTTGCAGAAAATTATGCGACACTAAATCTAGACCTCGTAGTACAGTTATAAAACGGTATGTTTTCCATATAATCCTTTGTGTGTATACATAGATACACATATGTTATTTGAAGAGATGTGAAAATACTGTTAAATAGATTATAATTTTGGCCAGAAACAAAGCCCCCGGCAAAAGACAGAGAGGGCTACGGTGTTTTGCCCGTTTTAACCCCCCTTCTCCTCTTCTGGTTTCTGACTGAAGCATAAGCCACCTAGATAGCATCGGTCGGGCTGTGTCCTCGTCAAATTAATTAGCAAAGAATCCAAACGAGTCATAATTTCACCTAAGGGGTAATTTTGGCAAGAGGATGACTTGGCTGAAGTCTCTTGCTTCTTTCTCCAAAGAGAAAATTAGTCCCAGAATCCTGGCCGCATTTCTGTAATGCATCCCCACGGACCACCACCTGCCATTAGATCGTGTGGGAGGTTTCTCTGAAGATGATAATACAGAGAATGAAACCTCCACTATTCTCCTGGTGGAAAAATAGATATAATAAATGTTTCGGGGGGAGGGGAGTTTGGGGTCTGATAAAGCAGGATTGCAAGATTGTTTTCCTCAGTTATTTGCTATATAACCTTAGCGTCCCTGTCTAAAAATGGTGTAATAATTCTCTAATCCACATGCAGGTATTTCTCATTTATTGTCTCGTGCTTTGTTAAGATCCGGCTTGGTATATTGACATCTCTGGGAAAAAGTAAGCCAAAATTCACATTGAAAAGTAATGAATATCTTGACTGCAGGTTACCGAGGGAAAAAAATAAATAAATAAAGGGATCACATTGTACAACACACAGCAAGGCTCTCTTTTATCTTTTAAGATTTTATTTATTTATCTTAAAGAGGGGGAAGAGAAACATCAATATGTGAGAGAAACATCGATTGGTTGCCTCTCCCATGCCTCCAACAAGGGACTGGACTGCAACCCAGGCATGTGCCCTGACTGGGAATCGAACCAATGACTCTGTCTGTGAGACAACACCCAACCAACTGGGCCACAATGGTCAGGGCAGCAAAGCTGTCTTAAGTTTCTTCTTCAACATTTTTCCTTTCTCCCTGATTTCTGTGCCTACATCCATTTTCATGTGCATTAGTTAGGGTAATAACAAGATACTATAATGAAATGCAGGGGTCTAAAGAAAAAAGTTCTCTTTCTTTCTCTTTCTCTTCCTCTCCCTCTCTTTTTTCCCCTCTCCTTGTCTCTCAACAGCTATGATATGAATAATCCTTGTCAGACAGGCAGTTCTTCCCCCTTATTATCCAGGAATCCAGGCTCTTTGTTGCTCTGCACTGATATCATCTGCACAATAAAGTCTGATGGAATCCAGACGGTGGGCAGCGAGGAGAGTGGAGGAGGCACAGTTCCATGTCTGAAGACCCAGGCTCATAAATGCATTTTCTTGTGGTTAACAACTTAATCACTTGACCACACCTATCACGGCAGTTTGCAAATTGGCCATAATCTTTTGCTCTGTCCTGTATCCAAGCTCTTTTTAATGTTGGTACCAGTGAGTTTGAGTTCTTGTCTCCTGATATATAAAGATTTAGATCAGGGACACTGATAAAATCGAAGGCAGATTTATTGAGGCTCTGCAGAGGGCGAGAACAATGAGATGAGGCCTCAGGTTCTGCGCCACAACTGTAGGACTTACACGTTTTTATGGCTTGGGAACGCAGAAGTTACTGGGGTTAGCCAATCGGGGAGTAGGTTAGCGGGCTTTTCCTTTTTTGGAACACTGACAGTATAGGAACACTGATGTTTCAGTATATATCAGTGAAGCAGAGCATTCTGGAATTGTACAGCACTTATTATGGGATGTAGGAAGGGTTTTTCCCAACCAGGTGTTGAGGTGGTCTCTGGTTGGCGACTTGGCTTTGGATCTGAAAAACAAACTACAAGAAGTCATGGTAGTTCCAGGACCATTGTTTTGTAACTGCTTATTGATGGCTGCCACAGTTCTGGCAGGGCTTGACTCACTTGATTCAATGGAGCAATTTGTTCTGGTAGGGCTTGACTAGATGGAGCAGTTCTTGGGAACATTTTATTTTCCCCGTTTCAATACGACTTTGCAGCTTTTCTGATCAAGAGATAGTTTCTCTTCCTCTTGAATCTGATCTGGACTTGTGATTAATTTTTGCTGGTAGACTGTGGCAGAAGTGATGTTGTGGCTGTTTAGAGCCTAGACTTTTTAAGGGATCTTCTACTTTCTCTCTTGGAATTCTTTCCAGCTGCCAGTGAGCAAGTGAACAACCAACCTGCTGGAGCATGAGAGACCAGGTGAAGCTTCAGCGAGCCATCCCAGCTGAGTCCGGCCCAAACGGATGACCCATAGAATGATTAACTGAATACATAGCTGTTTGGTACAAGCTGTGTTCTCTGGGAAGCAGGTGCTGAGATGGAGTAAGACTACAAAACACCAGTGAGAGGAAAAGGAAAAGGAAAGGAAGTAAGGGTTGGCTAGACGGGCCACCAGAGCATGGTGTTCCCGACAAGCCTTTGTCTGCCCAGCAAAAAGTTCTAGGATGAAGACAGCCTCTTAAAACTGTCTTCCATTGGACAGAAATGGCTAGGCCTTTGAATCACAGCCTTGCTCTCTCATTGGCTAGGTGCTACCCTGAGATGTGAATGACCTCAGTTTGAAAGCTATTAGTTAACTCCACCTCTTGTCAAGCGGTGAGTCCTCACTTGAAGAAGAACCTGAGAGGTGTGGTCGCACATACGCCCCATTGTTTTAAGCCACCAAGTTTAGGATTGTGATCCAGCAAAAGCTAACCAATTCACATAACTACAAGGAGGTCTGAGAAATATATCTGAGGTGGGCAGCCTCAGCAAACAAAGGAGCGACTACCCTTTTAAAAAAAGAGTGTGGGTACAGGTGTGTGTGCAGGTGATCACAGATGTTTATCAAATTGTTTGCCCTCTATGACCCACCTTGTGTAGTTGAGAAAAAATTAGAGCTGGTACATATAAAGGATCTAGTGCTCAGAGGTGGATCCAGGTTTTGTTGGTTGACAGTGTATAGAATTTGCAGGTCCCTTTTTTAAAAGAAAGAACACAAAATTACAGAAACAAAATTAATACAAGTCTTGGAAAGGGCTGTTGTAAGTGAGAGCCTCCAAGCTTATCCTTATTTCGCTTCATCGTAAATCTGCCCCTGATGATGCTTGACAGATGATAGATATTTTAAAAATCATTATTTGTTCAGTAAAAATAAAATCACATAGCCAACTGTTTGTTATCTAGCCACCATTTGCACAAACAAGGTGTTGGGAGGGTCACTTAGGTGCAAAACCCATACCAACTCTCAGTTTCCGCCTGCGGGGAGGGAAAGGTCCTCCTCATAGGCAGAACCATCGGTTTGTTTCTGCCTTTCCCTCCTATGAACCTCTCGTGGCGACAAGGGGATCTGCAGCCTTGTGAGACAGAGTCAGGCTTGAAGCTGAAAATACCAGAAATGCCTTTCTGAGCCTCTCCTGCAGCCAGGGCAGAGGCACAGCACCAGTCAGTTGGGGCAAAGAAGGAGCCCAGCAGAACACTCTGTCTGGCAGCTGTTTGGAGACACAGAGGCAGTCAGTGTCTCTGGTAACAACAATGACCCATGTCCATGGGCAGGGGGTGCAAGTAAAAGTGGCTGCACCGAGGGGCAGCAGCAGTGCCAATGTCCCTCCACCAGTCTGAGTATAGAAGCCAGCCTGGTTTGTGACCTCCCAAAGATTATGAGATGTCCAGTATCTTTCAGTAGATTTCCTTTCTTGCTTAAATCAACCAATGCTTCATGAGCATTGAGACCCTAACTGACATACAAGACGGGATTTTGAATTTCAGCCCACACAACAGGGGAGGAGGAAATGTTCCTTTTCACTTGGATGAATTCTTACACTTGGAGATGCTGTAGAAAGAAGAAAGAGCTTACATGAGAAGCCAATGAAAAGAATTTTTCCTCATTTGAGTCAGATTACACAAGTTTGACTCATGTAAAATGTCTTTTGCCATTTATTTGCCATATGACCTTGAGTAACTCACAGTTTCTAAAAGTCTCTAAAATGTCACTTAGAATATGCACCTGTGGGGAGGGTGTGAGGCTTAATGAGATGGCTTATGCAGAAGTGATCTTTAAATTAAGTACTTCACAAGTGTAAGGTATTTTTAAATTAAAAAATTTACCAAGCTCTTGCTCCAAACCTGATAACACTAATTCCCCCTTTTGGATAGTTTGGGTAGTAATTAAAGTCAGTTTACAGGCTTGTACATGTTTTTTTTAACAGAAATTAATGTTGTTCCAACTTTTCACTGGAGGCCACGTCGGCTCGCGTTTGCCTTCAAGGGCTGACTGCAGAGCTCCTTGCCCCCAGTTAAGGAGTGGTTACATGTATACAGTCCTAAAACTACCTTCACCCTTCGAAGGCAGCCGTGAGACTGATGTGGCCCCCAGTGAGAATGACTTTGACACCCTGACATAACTGACATACTATTACTGATCCTCTCTTCATGGATAGAGGGGTTCACGTACTTAGGGTCCCAGTTAGAAGATACAGAACTGCGGCCCCAATCAGCCACTTCAACTTCGGACCCTTCAGTCTGAACCCCAGGGTGAGACCGCCTAGCCTTGTTAGTTTCCTTCCCTCTTTTAACATAACATTAATGAATTATAGTCATAACTTTAAAACAAACATGAAATTATACCATGCATATTATTTATTTTTTACGTACCATGCAAGTAGTGTATTTAGGGAAGAATTCCACCAAACTGGAGTTGGGAGGATTTCGAAGCGTGAAATAGGGAAGGAGGCAAAGCCAATACAATGAGGAAGTATAGCGCTGCTTCCCACTCCCAGCAACTGGGGATCAGTCCCGCTGCGGACACTCTGAGGGCCTGTGGAGAGTGTGCTTCAGAAATGTCCACTCGAGACACACATCTTCCACCGGTTCCCATCACTCATTCATCCAGGGAGGTGTTCACTCTCTCCTGTTTCCAACAGTAATCATGCCAACCCGGCTGAGAGGATCCACAGCCTACGGAGTACGCCCCAGAGCTCCCAGGACAGCAAACAAGAGACACGCAGTGCAGCTTACAGGAGGTGCCATCAGGCTGCACCTGTGCATAATTAAAAATTTAAATTGAAATTACCTTACAGATTAAAAAACAAATCTCTCTGACCACTAACCTGTAGGCATCCATTTCTCCCCCCTCAACAGCAGTTTTTCTATCCATTCCTGCATATCTTCCAGAGGTACTGCATTTATATGCAAACCAATACTTAGCATTTCCCTTTAGGCTGTTGATGACACACTGCCTACTGGGCTGTGCTTTTAAAAATTTATATGTGTACATCTTGATGGTAATCATTTATTTACATGTTTAGAACTCCCTCTTCTTTGGAATGACCACAGTATTTTGTTTATGGCTTTACCATAATTTACTTAACCCCTCACTAATGATATTGATATTTCCAATATTTCTTTATAAGTGAGGTTGGTTGCAGTATAGCACAGTGAAGTTCACCCTTTTATGTGTATAACTCTGTGAATTTTGGTAGACACGTACAGTCATACAACCACAACCAAGATGAGAACAGTTCCATCCCTCCAAAGGCTCCCTGATGCAGCTCTGTACAGTCCCCTGCACTTAATGCCGGTCCCCGGAAGCCACGGATCTGCTTTCGGTCCCTATATTTTGCCTTTTCCAAAATGCTGTATAAATTGAATCATGCAGGATGTAGCCTTTTGAGTCTGGTTTCTTTCACTGAGCACAGTGTAATTGAGTTTTATCCATGGTATGTGTGTATCAGTTATTGGTTCCTTTTATTACTGAGTAACACTCCATTGAATGGATATATTACCTTTTATTTATCCATTCACCAATCCTAAGAGATTGGGTTGTTTCCATTTGGAGGCAATTAGGGATAAATCTGCTATTATTACATGCTAGCTTTTATGTGGATGTAAGTTTTATTTCTCTTGGGTAAATACCTAGGAGTGGGGTTACTGGGATTTATAGGAAATTTAGGTTCTACTTAATAAGCAATGGCCAAAGTTGCCCAAAGTGACTGACTATACCACTTTGCTTCCCCACCAGCAGTACAGGAAGGGACAAAAGTACATTTACAATTGTTTGTGTAGAAAATAATATAATAAATAATAAATGGTAATACAAAAATAAACTCTGTGTTTTGTGTATTCACAACTGTGAACCTACTTTTGCCTAACCCTGTACATACATGCTTCTAGCATTTGGTATTGTCAGTTGTTTTTATCTTAGTCATTTTGATAGGTGTGTATAGTGTTTGTCTACTATAAATGGTGCTGCAATGAATATTTTTATACACTTACCTTTCATAATTAAGAGTGAGTAAATCTGTAAGGTACATTCTTATAACTAGAATTGATGGACCAAAGGGCATGCGAGGTTGATCAGATAAGAGTCAAAAGCTTTCCGTGAAGGTGGTGCCAACCAGGTAGTGCAGTGCGTTTCCGCCCCCACCCCATCCTCATCACAGTGTGCTACTCAATGTCAGTACATGTTTTAGATGAAGTTTTACTTTAGATGACTGCTGTGTGACTACATGCTTCATTTGGTTGTTGGTGAGAGCTTAACGTAAAGCTTTTAGGGCAGTGCCTGCTGCAGAGAGTGGCAATGGATGCTAATTGCTGCCTGAGCGTCACACTGCAAACCCATCAGTCACGTTATTTGTCTCTTGCTCTGAGTTCCTCATAGTATATCGAGGAGTGCATTTCTTTGAAGAGCTCAGATACTTATACAGATACTTATACAGGTACACAGGCCATGAATTCAGGCACTGTGTTGTTTTATATAATTAATGAACTTTACTCTTTTGAGCAGTTGTAGGTACACAGGAAAACAGAGCAGAAGGTATAGAAATTTCTCATGTACTTCCTGCTCTCACCCCCCCACACACATGCCCTCCTCCACCAGTGTGGTATGTCTGTTGTGACTGATGAACCTGCACTGATGCACCATGATCACCAAGTTCATAGCTTACATTTGGGCTCATGCTTGGTGTTGTACATCCTATGGGCTCTGACAACTGTGTAGTGACCTGAATCTACCGTTGTAATATCCTATGGCATAGTTTCACTTCCCTAAAAGTATTGCATGTTCTGCTTGCTCATCCCTCCTCCCCTCTGGCTCCTGGCAAACACTAATCTTTTTTTACCGTTTTCATAGTTTCGCCTTTTCTGAAATGTCATATACAGTCTGTAGCCTTTTCAGAATGGCTTCTTTCACTCAGTGATGTGTATTTAGGTTTCCTCCATATCTTTTCATGGCTTGATAGCCCATTTCTTTTTAGCACCAAATTATATTCCATTGTCTGGATGTACCAGTTTATTTATCCATTCACCTATTAAAAAACACTGGTTGCTCCCAAGTTTTGGCAATTATGAATAAAGCTCCTATAAGCATACATGTGTAGGATTTTGTGTGAGCATAAGTTTTTTATTCATTTGGATAAATACTAAGGAAATTAATTGCTGAATCTTATGGTAAGAGTATGTTTAGTTTTGCAAGAAACTGCCAAACTGTCTTCCAAAGTGACTTTATCATTTTTTCTTTTTTCTAGTTTTATTAAGATATAATGGGCATACAGTGCTGTATAAGATGAAGGTGCATAGCAAATGGTTTGGCCGTACAGATATTGTGAAATAATTAACACCATAAATTCGTTAATATATGTCATCTCATATAGATACAAAAAAGAAAGACTTTCCTTCATTTTTAGAGAGAGGGGAAGGGAAGGAGAAAAAGAGGGAGAGAAACATCAGTGTGTGGTTGCTTATTGTGTGCCCCCACTGGGAACCTGGCCCACAATCCTGGCATGGGCCCTGACTGGGAATCAAACCAGTGACCCTTTGGTTCACAGAGGCCACTCAATCCATCGAGCCGCACCAGCCAGGGTGTTTCCTACCAGTTTTCTGTTACTGTTGCTCCATGTCCTTGCAACCATTTGGTTTCAGTGTTTTGGATTTTGACAACGTTAATAGGTATGTAATTATGAAATATATATATCTTAGCCCCTGATTCTTGGCACAGAGGTCTGAGAAGCCTTGTAATTTTCTAAGTGATAAGAGCACAAGGAGCGTCTTTTGTTCTAATAGTTGGCCTTTGACCCTGGTTCCTGATACAGGGCTCCTAAATCCTTTGGAATTTCCTGGGTAATAGGAGTGTCTTTGTTCTAATGAGGTGAGTCTTGGTGGGCTCCTGGGTGGGGTCTGGTCACCAGAAAGACAAAGCCATGATTAGAAGCTTGAAAACTTCAGCCCTGCCTCCCATTCTCCAGGCAGGAAGGGGGGCTGGAAATGCAGTTAATGATCAATCAGGCCCACCCATGTGATGGAGTCTCCATAAAAAACCCAAAGGTATGTGGCTCAAAGAGCCTCCAGGTTGGTGGTCACGCAGAGCTGCAGGAGGGCCGTCCCACGAGAGAGGGCATGGGCGCTCCCCTCGCCCTTTCCACAGACCTTGCCCTAATGAATCTCTTCCACCTGGATGATTATCTGTCTCCTTTATCATAGCCTTTTATAACAAACTGGTAAACACTACATAAATTTCTTTCCTGAGTTCTGTGAGCCACTCCAGTGAATCAATCAAACCTGAAGGGGGGTTAGAAACCTCTAATTTATATCTCTGGATTGGTCAGAAGCACAGGTGACTGCTATTGGCACCTGAAGTTCGGTGGGGACAGTCATGTGGGGTGGAGCCCTTAACCTGAGGGATCTGATGTTATCTTCAGGTAGACAGTGTTAGACCTGAGTTGAATTGTAGGACACCCAGCTGGCATTGCCCAGAATTGCTTGCTTGGGGAACCCTCACCCCACGTCTGGTGTAGGAAGTGGTGTGAGTGTGGCAGTAGTGTGAGAGTAAAAGAGACACACAGGAGAACTGAGTTTTTCCTGGACAGTGGTGGTATCTGGTTGTTGCTTTCATCTGCATTTCTCTGATGACATGATGTGGAGCATCTTTTCATAGGCTCACTTGCCATCTGTATATCTTCTCAAGTGATATGTCTGTTAAAATCTTTGGCCCATTTTTTTAATCAGGCTGTTTATTTTCTTGTTATTGAGTTTTAAGAGATCTTTGTCTATTTTGAATAATAGTCCTTTATCAGGTGTGTCTTTAGCAAATACCTTTTCTCAGTCTGTGGCTTCTCTTCTCTACATCTTAGATCTTATATTTTCAACCTGTTCCTTTTTCACTGAATAGTGCATTTCTCCTTGATTATTTTTCACATTAGGCTTCATTCTGAGAGGGTCGCTTGCTTGGCACAGACTCTGGGCACTGGCTGGCACTCTCGGGCTCAGCTTACTCTCTTTAATAAAACTTATATTCTTAGGGCTTTAAAGAAAAGAGGAAGATTAGTTGAGATGATTGACTCCATACTATGGAACGAACTATGTACAAATATAGCTTAGATACAACTCTGTACTATGTATAGTTATAATAATTCATAGGTATAATTAAATGACTCTTTTAAAATTTTTCTGTTTTCTACAAAGCACGTATCCCCAGCTCAAAATTATGTTTTTGATCATTTATTTTCTACCTCTTCCAATAACACATAGTGCTAAGGTTACAGGGACCTGTTTTGTTCATCTTTGTGATCTTAAACCAGCATCTGGCACATGGTAGGCTGTGTGTTCACAGCTGATGAATAAATTTATGAATAAGTGACTCTGCGACCCTGTAGCCTTCAGATATTGGTGTGACATAAGGCAGCTGGGCCACGGGACAATGCGTCTGCCTTGGTTCTGGGCCACCCTCTTGTCTGCTTGTCCTTAGACCTGTGCGTACTAAGTAATAACTACATCACTTTCTACTGTCAGAACAGAAGTCCTCATTGCAAGGAATCCTTTGTTTCCCTGTCTGAAATTGCTCAGAGTGCAAATTTGAAGTACAGAGTATCCAAGGATGGCATTTTTATGGCTCTTGTTATAATATATGTGACTCTCATTCTGTGAAATCCTTGCTGCAGCTACCAGGAAACGCCTGCCCCTGAATGATGGCCATCAATTGCTTTCTGCAAGTACTTGGAAGCTGGAAGAGTTTCATGAAGACAACAATGTTCAATCTCAGCTGCCTGGAAGATTCCCATCTTATTCCCTCCACCTGAGAAACTTCATTTCCATTGTCACCTCAGCTGTCTTAGCGGGCGTACATATGGTGTATTAGGCACAGTAGAAGGTACTCATTACATGCTAATAGATTAAGTCTATTAATATTATTATTATTGAGGGTCAATAATTAGAAAATGTGTATCTAAGAAATTACATTACACCAAAGAAGATGTACAAATGGCCAATAAGTACATGAAATTCTTTTTCTTTCTTTGGTTTTATTGGTGACACTATTACAGATGTCCCCATTTCCCCTTCTTTGCCACCTCCACCCAGCCTCGTCTCCCTTCCCTCTGGCCATCACGACACTGTCGTCTGTGTCTATGTGTCATGCATGTATGTTCTCGAGCTCAGCCCTTCGCCTTCTTTCACACAGTCCCCCTTCCGCCCTCCCCTCTGGCAGCTGCCAGTCTGTCCCCTGGGTTCATGCCCCTGCTTCTATTTGTTCACCAGTTTCTTCTGTTCATGAGACTCCACATATAAGTGAGATCATATGGTATTTGTCTTTCTCTGACAGGCTTATTTCATTTAGTATAACCTCCAGGTCCATCCACACTGTCACAAAAGGTAAGATTTCAAAAAGGAAGGAAATTCTGACACATGCTACCACATGGGTGAACCATGAGTAAATTACACTGAGTGAAATATGCCAATCACAAAATATTAAGGTATAGTTTCACTTACATGTGGTGTCTAGAACAGTCAAACTCATAAAAAGAGAACGGTGCTTTCCGGCAGCTTGGGAGAAGGGGAAAGGTGGAGCCACTGTTCAGTGAGCTTCAAGTTTCAGTTCTGCGAGATGAAATTCTGGAGACTGGCTGCACAACAGCATCGACGTACTTCATGCTAATAAACTACACACTTAAAAATGGTTAAGATGATACATTTTTTTACCACAATAAAAAAATGATTAAAGTTTTAAAAAAGACCAGCTTTCCCAAGGTTTCTTATTAGTATATGGGAAGATGTATGAATATCTATGATAATTATTTTATTATTATTTTAAAAATATTTTATTTATTTTAAGAGAGAGGGGAAGGAATAGGGGAAGGAAAAGAGAGAGAAAGAGAAACATCAATGTGTGGTTGCCTCTCATGCATCCCCTACTGGGGACCTGGCCTGCAACCCAGGCCTGTGCACTGACTGGGAATTGAACCTGCGTTCGCAGGTTGGTGTTCAATCCATTAAGCTACACCAGCCAGGGTAATGATAATTATTTTAGAATGCAAAGTGAAGACAATGGTTGATCTTTCATTCTAAACTAGTCCATGAAAATTATGGGGCTCTCAACAGATGAAGCTGGTTAACAATTTTTCATGTAATGCCAGATTTGCTACATTTTACCTGTGAGCATCGATAGGATCTGAATGAGATAGTTGTACACTCCTTCCAGAACAAACAGATAATTTTCAAAAACAGGTCAAATGCGAACTGCTTTTATCAGCTTAATGAACTAAGGGAAAATTTGTACTGGTGTTTATTTTAAAGTATAGCAGCTCTGGATGTAGTCCTTTTATCTTCTCTCCACGCCCAAATACCTTAATGAGCAGTTTGCATCAAGATCAGGACCAGCTTTATATCTTTTTTAGTTTTAATGCTGCTATCTAAAAGTGCACCAAAATATTTGCTTTATTCCCCACTATTGTAGAGGTGACAGGAAGTTATGCCTTTGTTCTTAAAATGAGGAAGGATTAAAAATATTTCTTATAACCAAGGTAACACTTGAACCTCATTGCTGATGCCATATGAATCGGTGCTCAAATGTGCAGGTGTGAAGGCTAACAGCATCAGAAAGCACAGGTGTGTCATAAGAATAAGGTAGTTATCATGTGTCAGAAACCAGGAGGACAGAAAAGCAAAAGGAAAAAAGGGCCCAATGATACTAACTGTAATGAAGAAGCTTCAAGGTCAAAAAATGTAAATAAGGCCCTACGAGCCTTCAAGGTGTGTTCTTTAGGTAGGAACTATAGAAGACATGCTCTGTTCTCCATTATTCTGTATTTAATTCCAAATATCTAATGTGAGCACTAAATATTTATTTTGAAGATATCTGTCTAGAGGTAAGGAGACGATCAGTGAAAATCATGAGGCAAATTTCCAAAGTTACCCTTTCGTGTCTTTGAAAGATTTCAATTTGTCTTGTTCTTTCTGTAAATCATGTCTCACATAGTTATGACCTTGTCATTTTATTACTTCATTTTATTACTAGTCAATAACCACAGGTAATTAAGACTATCTTTTCAATTGATTAGTTTTAAAAAGTGCCTCATTAATGACCACTCATTGTTGAATTAGCTCAGAATCATTCGAGGTTGTGATCGGCTGCCAGGAGGCCAACGGGTTAATGCTTCTCATCACAAGAGTCCCAGGGGCTTGTAGTTGCTAAAGCAGTTGAGTAGCTTAAGTTGTCAGGACCCTTGTCTGGGTCAGTGGACCTCAGACTTTTGGGCCTACAACCTCTTTATAGGCTTAAAAATTATTGAGGATCCCCCAAAGAGGTTTTGTTTATGTGGGTTCTCTCTATGGATATTTACCATATTGGAGAATTTATAAATTAAAAAATTATTGGTTGATTTGGAAATAATAAGCCCATTACATATTAACATATTTTTGTGAAAAGTAACTATACTTCCAAAACGAAAAAGGAAATCAGTGAAAAAAATTGCATTGTTTTGCAAATCTCTTTTATGTCTAGCTTAATAAAGAGCTAGTTTCTCATGTTCCTTTCTGCAGTCAATCTGTCGGGCCACGGGCGCTTGGTTGACGTATATGAAGGAAATCTGGCCTCACATAGATGAGAACTGGAAAAAGGATGATTGCGAGAACCCCTGGAAGGGCATGAGGGAACCACAAGGGTCCTTGGGTAGTAGGACCACCGAACTAGATCATTCGTTTTCCGTATGTTTGCTGCCTCTTGGTGAAAAGATAACTGTTGTGTATCTGACTTTTGTTTTCAATTCAGGAAGAAGAGGGTAAAGTACAGGGCTTGTCCGTATGACTTTTCTTTTCAATAGATTTCCCCTTCATCTCAAGAATCATAGCTGGGTAATAAACCATGACCAGACCAGTCATTAACCAGGGGGAGTGAGAAGATCATGACTGATTCAGTACTGGTGCCACCCTGGGTGTAGGGTAAGATTTACTATCCCTGGAATTAAGAGGTCTCTGTTTAGAGTTACTGGATTGAGCAAATAAAAATATAGACCAGCCCATCAAATTTGAATTTCAAAAGGCAGAGTGGCAATTTGCTTTGGGAGAGCTGTCTCTGAGGCAGGAATGCTGCTGGGGGTGGGAGTAGGGGATGCAGAAACTAGCTGGAGGGAGGCAGCTAGCAGGCTGGAGGGGTGGGAGAGAGGCCGGTGCACATCGGGCCGCTGTCCTGCAGGAAGGCAGCAGCAGAGGCCCCTGGGCAGTGTCGGAGGAGCCCGGAGGAGCCTGAGGTTTGCTCCGGGTTTCCCAGGGCTGAAGGAGATGGAGCCAGAAGAAGGCTAAAGTAAAGGATGTTGTCTCCCTCCCCATCTCTCATTTCCGGTCACTCCCCCTTCCAGGGCAGAAGCATTTTTTATTTGCAATTTCTACTGAAGTATCTCCGTTCATAGATCTTCAGATTTCAGAATTTGTTCCTGCCTTTTCATCGACATTCTCAGTACTAATTCATGCCTCCGTAAGATTGTAAGTTAGCAGGAAAACCAAGTGAACGATGGTGCTTAGGGTTTTTGTTTTAAGTAAACCCTTTCCCTAGGTAACAGTGAAGGGGCAGAGTAAGTTCTTTTAATACCATTTCCTGGCCAGCTTGCATAAATCATTACCAACCTGGAAAAATGAGGCAGGAAGCTATTGTAAGAAAGGCCTGATAGTGAAGGGAAATGAAAATCAGGTCATTAGAATTGGTATTTTTCTGTGGAAATATGATACCATCTATAACAAGGTATTGAATCTTTTTTATTAAACTAGCAGGTCTGAGAACCCAAATATTGATTTATTCACTCAATATTTATTATATGCCTTTTCTACGTCAGGCCCTGTGCTGGTGATTATGAGGGTGCACTAGACATATTCTCAGATGGTTAGCAGAGCGAGAGAAATGTGTAAAGAAATAACTAACAGCAACAAAGAGAAATAATTCTAATAAAATACTTTAATAGATAAATGATGCAGAACTAACATTTATTGGCAAGCACGGTATGAAGCGCTCTAAATCAAAGGGCAAATTTAATAACCAAAGTCAATATCAATGACCAAATTTAACCCTCACGACAGGCATATGAGGTAGGTGTCATTACTATCGTCATTTTGCAGATCAGAACACAGAGCTCAGAGAGGGTTCAAATTTCCCCAAGTTAGTAAGCGTCGAAGCTGGATGGAATTCAAACGGGTGACCTCTGGCAGGCGAGAAAATGTTTCAGTGAGTAGGAGACCCTGAAAAATAGGTGTTTCTTGCTAGGAAAAATGGAGGGGATAGGGAGAGGGCCTGGCAGTCTCAGAAAGAGAGAAGGCTGTGCAAGGGGGTCAGGCGCACACCCAGCCTGTGGGGAGCAGAGCGCAGTCCCGAGGGAGTGAAGGCCGGCGGAGGGGGCGGGGCGGGGCGCAGGGGCCTCGCTGTCTTGCTGAGGAATGGCCGCTTTGTTCCACTGGAGGGACTCAGGCAAGGGAGTGACGGGGTCAGCGCTGCACTTCAGAAAAATTACTCCGGCAGCGGTGCAGATTAGAGAAAGGGAGGCAGGAAACTATTTGTCTCCCTGGCTCAGGGGACCGGGAAAGGAATGCCACTCCTGAGAATACAGCCTGGAAAAACTCTCAAACATCTATCTGCTCAGAGTAATGGTGCACTTTTTGCATTAGCGAAAAATCCTAAGCATCCTTCAACAGGAACTAAATAAATAATTTGTGGCACAGTCACCTAATGGAATACCACATGGTAGTTAAAACGAATGAATTAGGGCAACGTGTGTCAACAGGAAGAAAAGTAAAATTGAGTGCAGAAAGCAGTTGCAGACTACATACAGTATGATGACCTTTTGGTAAAGTTTAGAAACCTGAAAAGTGGTGCTTGAAGTGTGTGGGGTTTTTTTTAAAGATTTTATTTATCGTATTTTTAGACAGGGGGAGGGAGGGAGAAAGAGATGGAGAGAAACATCAGTGTGTGGTTGCCTCTTGCAAGACCCCCACTGGGGACCTGGCCTGCAACTCAGGCATGTGCCCTGACTGGGAATTGAACTGGCAACCCTTTGGTTTGCAGGTGAGTGCTTAATCCACTCAGCCGGGCTGAAGTTGTTGTTGTTGTTTTTTTATCATTTCATAGCATGAGAAAGCATGAAACATACATGAGCTTAATAGGAAATTCACTAGCGTGTGTTGGGATGTGGGGCAGGTTGGTCAAGGTGGGCTACAGTATCTATACCTATATAAGTTCATTAAAAAATAAAATTGCGAATATGACAAGGTTAAGATTTTGATAAAACTGGTATTCAAAACACAGCTATTTGTTATATTATTTTATTTTTTCAGCTATATATTTGACGTACCACAATTTAAAGGAAAGTTAGGCTTGGATCCAAAAGTATACACTTTCTTCAACAAAAAGAAAGAAAAGAAACAAAAAGCGGAGCTCTGGCAGCAGCGCAGCCAAGATATAGGGAGCTGGGAGACCACTGTCCTGTCCATGCAAGAGGTAGCAGGGACTTGAACTGATCCAAGTTCAAGGCAGCAGGAATGGGAGGCCATGAGAGGGAAGTAGGCGAACGCTGGGTGGTGGGAAGTGGCAGAGAGAGTGGAGTCCAAGTGGCTCCCAGAGCCTGGCTTGCATCACTGAGTGGGTGGTGAGTGAGGCCCATCGCCAAGAAAGGGAATGTAGGACTAGCAACAGGTTTGGCCTGGGTGTGGTGTATGGAGATCAGTTTCAGACATGTTCAATGAGAGGCTTTTCGAGGAAGAAACATCCAACATACCACTTGGTATTCAGGCTAGGAGTTCAAGGTCTGGAGTAGAAATACAAATTCAGTTATCACCAGCATTTGGGAAAGACCCAATAATAATAATGAGGTTATACGTCCTACTGTAGGAATAAATACAGATGTACAATATGGGTAACAAAAAACTTTTAATGGATGATGAGCTCAGTTGTGAGAATATATAAATAAAATATAAATCCTGACTTTTACTCATTGCATTTAAAGTCTTTAAAACAAATAGAAACCCACCTCTGACAAATTATATGTCTAAGACCCGAAATATGTGTTGACTTAACCTCTCATCACCACGAGGAGGAACTTAATAATGCCCCCCCCGCCCCCCCGCCGCCCCCGGAAAGTCTGCGTCTCTCCGCAGGGCGTGCTGGAACCAGACACAGTGGAAACTGACCTGATTTGGTAATCCAGCTCATGCTCAGGTTGCCTGGGGCACCTACAAAAGCAGTGCAGGTTCCAGGCCCACTGAACCAGAGCCCTGGGGCCAGGACCTGGGAACTCTGAAAAGCTCCACAGGCCAGACCTGTCATCAGCTGGTCATAGGACCCACGTAACAGCTTCTGGGCAGCAGTTGTCCTCTGACATCACGGAGTCTGTCTGCTTCCACTTTACTGGTCATCTGCTGGGAACTTGGACAAGTTACTTAACCCCTTTGGTCTCAGTTTCTTCATCCATAAAATGGGGACAGAAATAGTACCTACTCTTGGGGTAGCTATGGTACTAAATGAGTTCATTTACCTTGAGTACCTGTAACAGTGTGTGCCATAATACTGCAGACATGCAATAAAGGGGAGTTACTATAATTATTACTTTTATTAACATGTCACAGAGCTCCGCAACACCATTTGTTACTATCCCTGCCATATAAAATCTTTTAATTATTTTTTAAAAGAATAATATTCTATACTTGAGTCCTTTGAACCAAGATCTTCACTTCTCCTGTCTTCTAAAGCCTCCTGAAGTAGTTGCCTTGTCCTGTTTATTTTTTTGGCACAGAAACGTATTCCTGAAGCTATTAGAAGCACGAAGGCATATTTTATGCACGAACAAGTCCATGAGAGTTTTGGCGTTGGACAGAAGATGGATTCATTCTCAAATGGCTCTTGTTACTATACAGGTGCCTCGGCAGACCCTAATGATATTCAGAATTTCTGGCAGTTTCGGAGGAAGAATTTCCATGCTTAACAAACTTGTTTCTAAGCAGATTTTGTTTATTAAACTTCAGGTCCATGCATGCCCTAGAGACTTAAATTATATGGACTTCCTGAGGTAGATGTATCATATTACACCCACATTTTTTAAAGAAGAACACTTCCCAAATTATTACAGGGCACACAGATTCTTAATTTGAACAGATCCATAAGGGTGAAAAAGGACAGTGTATTTAGTATAAAGACATACTCTTTACCAATCTCACTAATCATCTCATGCTAGCCATGAATCTTGGGTATATTTTATGAATATTGTATTGACTCATTTTGTTAGTTAGAATTCTCTACATTAGAAGTTACTCAGTAGTTTTCATTCCTGCTTTTGCCAATTAAATGGTTAATTATTTCTAAATCATTACTAAAACACATTTAGAGAGCTAAGAAAAAAACGTAGCCAACTGAGAGACTGCAGAAAAGGATGCAACATTAGAAATTCAACACATGGGGACGTCCAGTCAAGATGGCAGTGTAAGCAAAGGCTGTGCTGGCCTCCTCCCATGACCACATCAAGATTACAACTGAACTACAGTTCAGAACTAGCTGAAATCTAGCTGAATAGAAGTTCTACAACTAGGGATTTAAAGAAGAAGCCACATTGAGACTGGAAGGAGGGTGAAGACACAGAAGGCAGGCCCCACACCCACGTGCAGTGGATAAAAAGTGGGAGCTCACGTGGTCACTGCCTTCCCAGGTGCACATGAATCACAGCAAGAGCCTGAAAACAGCAGTGGCCCCAGAAGCTGACCCTGCAGCTCGTCCCCTAGCAGCTGCTGACCACGCTGGGCCCTTTGTCCCAGAACTCAAGGACGGTCCAGTTCCATTTCAACATTGAGTCCCTCAAAGTCCTCTACCGCATCATGGGCCACGTGCATGTCTGCCACATGGCCCCTGGGAGGGGCTCCCACTCATGCTGCTGTACTCCTCCAAGGAGATCTTCATGGGCCTCATCCCCTTCCACCAGAACGTCTTCATCAATAGTATCTGGCAGATAGGCTATTGCCAACTACTAACAGACTCAGCTGCAGGAGCTGGAGCAGCAAGCACTCTCCCCTACCCCCCACACCATGGGTCCCATTCTGGAGGACCAGGCAAGGCCCTCACAGAATCTTCCCCAGCTCTGCCCACCATGGCATGAGCCTCAGGGCATAGTGGGGGCCTCTGTGGCTGCAGGGCAGCCAGAGCCCCAGGGTGCTTCCCAGACACCCCCAGGCATGGTTCAAGGCCCTCCTGAAGCAGCTACCAGTCCTCCTCCTACTGGACCTGTCCTTCAGCTCCAGAACCCTGGGGTCAGCACCCAACTGTGGAGCTTCCTCCTCAACCTACTGCTGCCCCCAACCAGGGCACCCCCACTGCAGGCTTATCTCTACCACCCCCAGCCACTAGGAGCCACTGCATTGCTGCTGCAGGGCACCAGGGCTGCAGGCAGCCCCGTCTGGGGCTCCTTCTCCTGCACCTACTGTCCACTCAGTCCTGGCCCACAGAGCTTCCCTGCAGGCTCCACGGCCAGCTCAGATGCTGCTGAGGGGGGCACTGGGTGCCTCAGCGGCCTAGCGTCACAGAGGATGATATCCTCCTGGATCTCATCTGAACTCCTGACACGCAATAAAATTCCTCTCAGTGCACACTCACAGTTGAACACATGAAAAGATGCCCAATGTTACTGTCATTAGGGACATACAAATTAAAATCATAAGGAAATGCTACTCGACACCTACTAGAATGGCTAAAACCAGAAAAACTGACAGTACCAAGAGTTGCCAAGAATGTGGAGGAACTAGAACTCGCATACACTGCCAGTGGGAATTCAAAATGGTACCACCACTTTGGAAACAGTTTAACAGTTTCTTATAACATTGGACATATACTACTATTTGACCTAGCAATTGCATTTTTAGGTATTTATCTAAGAGCTATGAAATCTTATATTCCCACAAAAGCCTTCATGCAAATATTTATGGCAGCTATTTTCGTCATTGCCTCAAACTGGAAATGACCCAAATGTCCTTCAGTGGGTGAATGGGTAAGTGATCTGTGGCATACCCGTATGTGGAAGACTGAATCATGGCACTCTGGAGGATAGCATGTCCTAAAACCTGAAACCTACGCATGTTACCTTATATGGCAAAAAAAAAAAAAGAACTGCAGATGTGATTAAGGATCTTGATTTGGGGAGATTCGTGTGCATCCGTATAAGAGGAAGGCTAAGGAGACTTGACTCCAGGCAGACATAACGAAGGTACTGCAGGCACAAAGGCGTGACACCTTTGTGGTGTCATGATTGGAAGTCAGACTCAACATGCTACATGCTGGCATGACTTCACTTATAAATTGTTCTCAAAAAGGCAAAACTGTAGGGACAGACTGTCAGAAGTGGCCAGAGTTTGGGAGGGGTTGATTACAAAGGGGAGCCTAGAGGAGTTTTAGGGATGATGGAACTGTTCTGAATCTATTGTGGTGGTGGTTGTACTCTATTTATTTGTCAATACTCATAGAACTGTATACCAAGGAAGGAAAAATTTCCTGTGTATAAATTTTAAAATAAAATTTAAAGAAGAACTTAAGCTTTAGCAGGCAGGAAAAGTGTCAAAGTGCTAAATTTTAAACATTGCATAACACAAATCCCTGCCCTAAGAGACACTGGTTCTCAGGTAGACCTCAACCAGCAAATTTCTCTTCCCACCAAAGGAGAAGTTAACCCTTTGGTGGCTGGCACTATCAGAACACCAAAGAGCAGAACTGAGAGACTTTTCTTCAGATGACTGGAGAAAGAGCATGAAGAACTCATACTAGAGGGAGGAGAAAGCTTCTGGGCAGCAGGACAGGGAGAAGCATCCTTCCTAAGGCACTTGGTAACAGAGGTCCACATGGGTAGGGTGCACTGGAGAGAACAGACTTTTTCGAGACCTGTCATTAAGGTGAATTTTAAATAACCATGTAAAACCAAGCATGAGGCTTTCTGCAAAAGGCCAAGGATATAAAAAAGTAGCATCCTGTTGTAGATCTAGTGAGAAAAAACCAGAAGGGCACCGTAAAATCTGAACAGTGTGAAATAAACAGGTGGCCCAGAGCAGACCACTTTCAGTCGTGTTAACCCTGCTAAGGGTGTTCGCCGGAAGGGAGTTGTGTGTCGGCGGCAGAACTCTTCCTCCTGCGTGGGTCATCTGGGGTGTGCAGTGAGGCTTGAGCAGTGCTCTTATCCCATGCGCTAGTCCCCTCATTGTTCCAACAGTTCTTGTGTCGCTTCCACCGAGTTCAGAGCTGAAGTTCCCTTTTGGATACTGTTGCCACACAGAGTTGTTAATGAGAAGGAAGAAACTTTTGGAAGGTGTTTACCCAAAATGACAGTTGGAGTTTGGAAACATTGTAAGTACTCCCTCTCTGATTTGTGGGAGCCCCAAACTTCAGCTGTGTGAAATGGAGTCATTAGTATGTGATTGATGAAGTGGTTGAGGGCGAGCAACGCAGAGCAAGGCGGCTGAGGGTTCTAGAAGTGCAAATGTGCCATTTTCATTAGTCCTGATCCCTGCTGAAATTTGATAGCACCTGGTGACAGCTATTCACGTTGCTGAAGACAGTTCTGGGTCTGGTGCCTGGCTGAGTCTTCTGCAACAGCAGCAAAGATTCCAGGAACCTCTGGGTAGTTGGTGCTTATTTTGATGGCCTAATCCAGAGGGAATAGACCAAGAATTTACTGTATATTCAGGATCTCACTTTCAAACTCTGCATTTCTTAAGACTGGAATCATCTGCTATTTCTCTGCCTGAGCTTGCCTTCATATTTTTGTGAAGATAAGAATTTTAATTGACCCCCATTTGAAAAACAGGGTTGGGGTGATAATGAAAGCCAATTGACAATTGAATTATAGTTGAACTAATCTTATTGCAGGGTATGTTGTCACTGTTTTTTTTTTTTCAGTAAATGGGCTTAATTCATTATTTTTGACAGCAATTAAGAGCTAGCCAATTATTTGCTTAGCCAGTGCTGGTTTGGGAAGAAAAAGTATTGTTACCTTAAAATGTGTTTGTTTCGGAGAGATCTGATCAGATCACTAGGAAGGACTGGGAAGGGGCCGTAGGAGGAGATCGCCTTGGCAGTGGTGAACCATCTGGGATGGGATTGGCTGAGACGCTGAATGCCTCCAGAGTCTATGGAATTATGGGTGAGAAGATTTGAAATACAAAAAAGCACTCTCTGGGCTCTGGGGTGGGGTGTGGACTGGCTCACTGGCTCTCGAGATTTCTTCTTCCAGGATGTGCGGATGATCGCGCTGCAGCTGGCTGCATTTTCCAACCCATGGTATTTTGAATACGAAGGAACATGGGGCTCAGCCTGGGGTCGGGCTGGCTGGACACAGGGTGGCAGGGTGTACCTCTCTGGCTGTTCTAGAGGGGACAGGCTCTGAGGCAGAAGTCTGCCCTTCTCCCAAAATTGTGTAATTTCTGTATCTTATGTTGTTTTAATTTATAAATTACCCTATAGAAATAAGATAAAACTAATAGGGGGAATGCTAGGAGAACTCAGGTGTTGAAAGAGGTTAGCCTTAAGTGACTAATGCATGTGGAAAGCTGTTACTCCAAAACTGTGAAGCTTTTGAATAGACTCTTTTCCTTCATCACCAAACTTTTGCCTCTGGAATTTTGCCTGGAGGGTGGTGGTGGGCAGCGGGACCCCACCTTGCTGTTCAGTAACGTGGTGACCCTAAGCCTGCATATCCCCAGATCTATTTCTCAGTTTTCTGCTCCAGAGGAAGGCCCTTGTCAACACCGCCCTTCTTCAATTCGAGTCCGAGTTTGGCCAATCAGAGGCAGAATAATGGTCCCCGGAAGATGGCCATGCCTGAATCCTCAGAACCTGTGAAAAGGTTAAATGTTACACGGCAAAATGGAATTTGTAGATGTGATTAAGTTTGTGGGCCTAAGATGGGAAGATTGTCCTGGACTATCAAAGTAGACTCACTCTATTCACAGGAGCCCTTAAAAACAGGGACACTTCTCTTACTGGGTATGGGAGAGATGACTCAGAAGGGAAAGTCTGAGAGATCTGAAGCCTGAGAAAGACTTGATTGGCCCTTGCTGGCTTTGAAGGTGGGGGGAGAGAGCCAGGGGGCAGGGAATGTGGGCAGCCTAGAGGTTCAGGATCACCCCTGTTGGACCCCCCACAAGGAACCAGGAGTCTCAGTTCTACACCTGCCTGCAGCTGAAATCTGCCGACTACCTGAATGAGCAGGGAAGCAGACTTACCTCTAGAGCCTCTGCAAACGGATGTGGCCCTGCCAACTCCTTGCCTTAGGTTTTCTGAGACCCTAGGACCCAGCTGAGCTACGCTGTACTTGGACTCCTGACTTACAGAACTGAGGCCCGTGGTTCTGTAATACCAGTTCTTTCTATTGTCTCTCCACCTTGAGGGTCTTAAGAGCTTTCTACCATTGCTAATATCTGGGGTACCTTCGATTCCCTGGAAGTCTTCCCACCCTCTTTCATTTCCTGTGTCACCAATTCACTGCAGTAAATTCCTTCTGTTTTAAATAGTCTTTCTGGGCCTGGCTGGCGTAGTTCAGTGGATTGAGCGCAGGCTGCGAACCAAAGGGTCGCAGGTTCGATTCCCAGTCAGGGAACATGCCTGGGTTGCAGGCCAGGTGCACAGTGGGGGCCACACGAGATGCAACCACACATTGAAGTTTCTCTCTCTCTCTTCCTCCCACCCTTCCCCTCTCTAAAAATAATTAATTAATTAAAAAATAAATAGTCTTTCTGCTTTAAACACAGTTTCCTGATTTGAATCTGTGTGATAAATATAGGATAATTCAGTGTTTTTGGTGGCACTTGGAAGGGGGTTACAATTATTCACTCAACAAATATTCACTGAGCGTCTAAGCTGTGCATCAGTTATGAACAGGACCTGCATGGACTTTACATTGCAGTCAGGTAGACAGAATTTTAATTAGTCCTCAAAGTAAAGCATTAGCATTATGCTAAGAACAAGGATCTATGAGAACAGACAGCAAGGGGTTCTTAAACTGATGCAGAGGCTAGAGAGGGATTCTATAAAGAGGAGATATTTAATGAGACTGGAAGATGATCCAAAAGTATAGTCAACAAGGTTAAGAAGGGTGTCTGCAGGAGGACAGGATTAAAATAATCCTGTTTCATTCTGGTTGAAATTTTAATCAACAAAAAGTCAACAATAAGCAATTACAACAAAGTGGTAGAATACAAGGTTAATATGGAAAAGTTAATTGTTTCCTGTATATAAACAAAGAACAAGTGTGATTTGAAATTTAAAATACATTATCATTTACAAAAGCATTCCCAAAATAAAATACTTAGGTATAAATCGAAGAAACTATATGTAAGAGTTTTATGAGGAAAACCACAAAACTGATGAAAAATATGCAAGAAGAGCTAAATAAATGGAGGCAGCTCATGTTCATGGATAGGAAGATGCAATATTGTCAAGAGGTCAGTTCTTCCCAAATTGATCTATAGAGCCAAAGCAATTCCAATCAAAATCCCAGCACGTTATTTGTGGACAAAGACAAGCTGATTGTAAACCTGGAGGAAAAGGCCTGGCACAGACAGCACGACACTGAAAGAGAGAAAATTTAGAGGATTGACATCAATCACCTTCAAGACTTATAATAAAGCTATAGTAAGCAAGCTGGCACGTGTTGGTAAGAGAACAGGCAAACTGATTAGTGGGACAGAACAGACAGCCCAGAATAGACCTACATAAACATAATCCTGATCTTTAGCAAAGGGGCAAAGGCCTTGCAATGGAACAAAGAGAGTTTTTCCAACAAATTGTGCTGAAACAACTAGACATCTACACGCAAAAAAATGAATCTAGACACACACCTTAAAGCTCCATACCTTCTCCTTTATCATCCCCTGTCCTCCCACCAGCCTCCACCCCTGCCTGAGAATATGTCAAAGTTCTAGTGCAAATGGGGAGCTGAGGGAAAGAGGCGAGCAGCTGGTCAAGTTCACGCTGTGTCTTGTGTGTCCTCTGTCTGCCTCTGACCTTCCTAGGCTGCTCTCGGAGCATGAGAACCAAAGGCTGCCGAGCATCTGCCTCCCTACGTGCACTGGCCAGCGCTGTCTTCTCTGGAGCCTCATTGCTTTCACTGCAGCACAGCTGCGAGGGTACAGGGTTCCGGATGACCACATCAAGGCTTCCTGTGAAGGAAATGGATCACTGTCCACAGTGCCTGGAACATCACAGGCCACTCAGTACACATTGATTGAAGGAATAAATAAATGATCTAATGTTCAGCCCAAGCATATTAAGCAGAGTGAGCAGAAAATGGCAATAGCAAACACAGTGCAATTAATGCGGCAGGCATTATTCTAAATGCTTTACATAAATTAATTCACTCAGTTCTCTCAATAGCCTTAGGAGGTATGTGATAGCTCCTGAGTTTGTGGCAGAACCCTATAGTCTCAATGGAAACTCTGTATGCTTAACTGCTAGTCTGTACTAAGGATTGAATCAAAGATGCTTCCTAACTTTTTTTAAAATTTATTGTTTTGAGAGAGAGAGAGAGAAATCGATTTGTTGTTCCATCTATTCTTGTATTCATTTGTTGCTTATTGTATGTGCCCTGACTGGGAATCGAACCCTGAACTTTGGTGTATGGGGGTGATGCTTTAAACAACTGAGCCACCCAGACAGGCCCTTAGATGCTTCCTAACTTTGAGGAGAAGGCAGGCCTTTGATGTCCTTGGGTGTTGCATTTAGCTTCAGCACAGATTTCACTAGTGGCATTTATCTATAATACCTAAAATCACCATCGAATGCTGGGCACCATCCTGGCTTGCAGCCAGCCCACTGGCATTCCCGTCTGGCACACATTGCAGGGCTGGTCATGTGAGGAAGACAGCTAACAGCAATGATTGCTGGGTGATGAATGGCTAGAAGTAGGGCAGCCCGAAGCATGACGAGGACAAGGAATGCAATCAGGAAATGCTGACCTGGAACTTGGAGTGGGGTAGGTTGGGCTGTGATGGATGGAAGGCAGCAGCTGCATGTACAGCGTGCTGGAACGCAGTCTGAGAAAACACTATTTAATCTGAATTGAAACAGGCAGCTTGAGAGGTGGAGAGGCAAGCAGTGAGTAAAGCCACAAACCCAACACAAACCTTTCATTAATCTTTCCAACCATATTCACACTTCTAGGTGGTATCGTTGTTGTTCAGCATCATTCTTCACTGTGATGAAGAACCATGATACAGGGTTGTGGGCCCAGGGCCGTGCATTACGAGACTTCTGAGGAAGGAAAAGGCAGACAAGGCTTCAAACCGAGACCTGATGGGCACTTCTGAGCCAATCTCCAAACAAAGGTTCCTGTTTAATGTTCGGAATGGCAGCTCTGGAATGCATTGAGGTGCTCGTGTGTGTGAGTGCAGGGTATTGTTGGTTCCCCACTTATTTCACGTCTTGAAGACAAGGGCTCCTTATGTTTTATTTTTCTTCTTTCGCATTGTACTTACATCTCTGTGTCTCAGTCCAGGTCTGAGCTCTGGGCCCCCTGGGTGCCTGGAGACTTGAGCCTGGCAGGAACAGGGTCCTGAGCAGTGTGATGTTGGGCCCGTGCTCTGTGGGCTCCATGTTGTCCTGCAGGCTCTCCAACAACTTTCAAGGGGAAGCTGCTTCCTGGGTCTGTGACTTTTTATTGCAGGCTTCCAAGGAGACTTAAAATGGATGTTTAGAGATCAACCCCTTATCAGATGCATGGTTTTCGAGTACTTTCTCCCATTCCCTGAGCTGCCCCTTCAGTCTGTCGATTGTTCCTTTTGCTGCGCCGAAGGGTTTTAGTTTGACGTCATCGTGCTTGTCTATTTTTGCTCTTGTCGTCTGCGTTTTGGGTGTCATATTCAAGAAATCATTGCCAAGAGCAGTGTCAAGGAGCTTTTCCTATGTTTCTTTTCCCTAGGAGCCTTACAGTTGCAGGTCTTACATTTAAGTCTTTAATCCATTTGAGCTGATTTTTTCGTGTGTAATGTAGGGACCCAATTTCATTTTTTTTTTTTTTTGCATGTGGATATTCAGTTTTTCTGGTATCATTTATGGAAGACATTTTCTTTTCTCCATTGTGTATTCTTGGCATTCTTGTCAAAGATCAATTGACCATGAATGCTTGCATCTGTTTTTTGGATAGAATGCATTAACATTTAAACTATGACGCCATGTAGGGAAAGGAAGGTGGTGGTATCCTGACAAGATGGAAGGCAGTGCTACAAGTAATAATATATTTAGGAATGTTGGGTACATAGGACTGTTTTAGGTGGATATTAAACTTTAACATTCATAAATATTACCTATTACAAGATGGTGAGCTCTGGCTGGTGTAGTTCAGTGGATTGAGCATGGGCCTGTGAAACAAAGGGTCACCAGTTCAATTCCCAGTCAGGGCACATGCCTGGGGTTGCAGGCCAGGTCCCCAGTAAGGGATGCATGAGAGGCAACTACACATTGATATTTTTCTCCCTCCCTTCCCTTCTCTAAAAAGATAACATCTTTTTTAAAAAATGGCAATTCCTGGGTATATCTTCCACCTCCTCTCCACCCCCAAAAAATTCAGTCCAGGAGGTTTGATGTGGATCACAAGTATTTGGGAACTACACTTTGAGAAATGCCAGTAAAACCTGGCAGGTGCTATATATCTTTGTCTTTTTCAGATCATTCCAATATAATTAATTCAAAAACTGTGCAGACTTCCTGAGTGTCAATTTCTAGTCCACTCAATTATATAAAAGCCAGGCCCCCAAAATCTCTTTGAAATAATCTCCTATCTACCTTGGAATTCCTATGAAGCTGCTGTGGGACAATAGACTCAGATTTTTAGAAGTCTCACTTTTTATTATTTATTTATTTATTTAAATTCTTTATTTTATTGATTATGCTACTACAGTTGGCCCATTTTCCCCCTTTACTCCCCACCACCCTGCCCATCCCCTCCCACCCTCATTTCCCCCTTTAGTTCATGTCCATGTGTCATAAGTTCTTTAGTGTCTACATGTCCCATACTATTCTTACCTTCCCCCTGTCTATTTTCTGCCTACTGTCTATGCTACTTATTCTCTATATCTTTTCCCCCTCCCTCCTCCTCCTACTTCCCTATTGCTAACCCTCCATTTCATGACTTTATTTTTACTGTTTATGTTTTTAATCTTCTTTTTCTTAGGTAAGTCCCTTTAACATTTCATATAATAAGGGCTTGGTGATGATGAACTCTTTTAACTTGGCCTTGTCTGAGAAGCACTTTATCTGCCCTTCCATTCTAAATGAAAGCTTTCCTGGATAGAGCAATCTGGGATGTAGGTCCTTGCCTTTCATGACTTGGAATACTTCTTGCCAGCCCCTTCTTGCCTGTAAGGTCTCTTTTGAGAAATCAGCTGACAGTCTGATGGGAACTCCTTTGTAGGTGACTGTCTCCTTGTCTCTTGCTGCTTCTAGGATTCTCTCCTTCATTTTCACCTTGGCTAATGTAATTATGATGTGCCTTGGTGTGTTCCTCCTTGGGTCCAACCTCTTTGGGACTCTCTGAGCTTCCTGGACTTCCTGAAAGTCTATTTCCCTTGCCAGATTGGGGAAGTTTTCCTTTAATATCTGTTTAAATAAGTTCCCAATTTGTTGCTTTTCCTCTTCCCCTTCTGGTACCCCTATAATTCAGATGTTGGAGCGTTTAAAGGTGTCCTGGAGGTCCCTAAGCCTCTCCTCAGTATTTTGAATTCTTCTTTTCTTTTTGTTTTAGTAGAAGGCCTTTTTCTTTTTTAAGATTTTATTTATTTATTTTTTAGAGAGGGAAGGGAGGGGGGGAGAGAGAGAGAGAGAAACATCAATGTGCGGTTGCTGGGGGACATGGCCTAAAACCTAGGCATGTGCCCTGACTGGGAATCGAACCTGCGATGCCTGGTTCACAGCCCGCGCTCAATCTACTGAGCTACGCTAGCCAGGGGTGAAGTCTCACTTTTTAAATAGAGAAAGCCTGCAAGATAGATTCTTAAAATCCTTAGAAGGCCTTCCTTCTTTGAGGGTCTATGTGATACCACCTTAAATATTGTTTACCTCTTAATAAATTATCTTATATGTAGCTCTATCGTAGATTTTACTTCTGCTCCAAAGCCATTTGAGAATTGTTTGCCAACTCCAGTAGACTTCTATTCCTACAACTGATGGTACAAGATTAACCATAAGGATAAGATTAACCACAAGATTTATAAAAAGAAACAAAAAAATGATAAAAAATTAGGGATCATCTAAACCTGAAGCTTTGTGTAGTATTTCAACTATTGATTCGAACTCCTTTTAATCAAAACATTTTTCCTCTCTCAGAGATATCTGTTATTTCTCTTTTCTTTTTAATTTTCACTTATTTATCTTTAGAGAGAAGGGAAGAGAGAGAGAGAACCGGTTGCCTCTTTCATGCCCCCAACTGGGGACCTGGCCCACAACCCAGGCATGTGCCCTGACTGGGAATCGAACTAGTGACCTTTCAGTTTACAGGCTGGTGCTCAGTCTACTGAACCACACCAGCCAGGGCTCTTTTCTTAATATTAAATCACTTTTGACAAAAGTATTTATAGAACTTGGTCAAGCATAAATGCTTGGATTTGGGTTTTTTTACTAATCTTGACATTATACCTCCATTGTCAGGCTAGAAGCTAAAAGGTGTTTGTTGCTGTTGATCTTTGTGTTCCTATAATTTTGGTTGTTTTTTAATCTTCTAAACCAATGGGAATTCAGACCTCCTATAACAGTCCCAATGTACTCATTAGAAAAAAAGAAAGATATAAAAGGTAATTTTAAAGTCAAAGAGGGAAAAAAGTAGTAAAAAACCCCCAAAATTTCTTCTTTGGCCTTGAGCAGATGGTAGAAATCTCCTTTCTTTCCTGGCAATTTCATAGGAGGCAGACTCTGATGAACAGGGGTATAAGCTTTTGAACATAATGCATAATTCTTGGTTAGTACTTAAAACACAGTTCATTGCTTCTGCAAGTTTTGCTCTTATTTATTGTCCTTGAGAAGTTAGAAGAACTGACTCATATGAACATAACACAAGACTAGTGATCTTCTTACTCCTTATTTCGTTGAGAGTAGTGCCAACGAAGGTTTGTGGGAGTGTATTATTTCACTTCAGTTACTTATGACCTGAAATGAAATAAGTTGTAATCTTGAACTCTACTCTGTGATTGGTGCTGTAGACCGAGTCCATCTGCAAACAGATCTTTTAACAATCACTGATGCCATTTCCTAGACACAGTAGAGGATGACACTGATGTTCAGTACTTCGAAGACCAGTGTCCCCCACCAAGACCTCACTGAGGAGTGACTTTTGAGGAGATGCTCAAGAACACTGAGCTTTCTCTAGGTTTTGAAAGTCAGGGCTCACAATCATGATGCAAGCAAGAAACAAGTCACTCACTGGATTAAACGTGCACGTCTAATTTTTGGTCAGTTGAGGTGAATGCTTGGTGAGCATGACAAATCACAAACTAAAACAAAACAATGAACTTTAAACAACAGAGCGTTGCAAATAAATGTGAAATATTTGGATTTGGATTAGGCGATTTTTATGATCTCTTCCAGATCTAACATAAATTTCCATAGGGAGGGCTGGAAAAATTAGATTAATGAGAATTCACACACACACACACACACACACACACACACACACACACAAAATTCTTTCCTGTAAAAAATGGGAAAATCTAAGCAAAGAGTATAAGTGAGCTGAAGCATGGGATATCCAGGGTTTTACCTTCAACTTGCAAAGGAAGCATGCTCTGTCCTCAAAGGCATATAAGCCACTAAAGATGATGTTTGTAAGGAGAAGTGAGCAAATGAAGGGGCAAGCCAACGTCATTGTGAAACATTTCTCCCTGGAATGCAAAATAAGTTTGCATGTCATCAAGGATATGCTTTGGAGGGGGGATGGGTTTAGCCTGACATAAACAATATCCGGTCTTAAGCAAATTTACCAAATGCCTTCCATGTCTCAGGGAAGTCAGTTGAGTGACCAACTGTCCCAGTTTACCTGGGACCAAAGAGCTTCCTGGGATGTGAAACTGGAAAAATCTTAGACCAATTGCTACAAGTTGGTCACCTGAATTATGAGAGAACTAAGCAGAGGTCAGATCACCTTTGTAGCACAGATCATCACCCCAATCAGTGGAGTGTATCTCTCGTTCAGTGCCTGGAGAAAACACAATGGCCAGATGGAAGCCTCATGTCTCAGTTCAAGCAGAACTATGTTGTGTCTCCTACCAGGAGATTTCTTCCCGTGGTAACAAAGACCTCCAAATGTGCAGAAATCAGAAGCAAAATTTTTGTAAGGGAATGGTTATGTATAATAATGAGAAGAGCCACTTTCACTTCTTCCCTTTGGTTTTGGCAAATAAATACATACTCTGGGGGTAAGGGCGGGGAAAGCTGTGCGTACCGGCAGCTGGTTCAGAGTATACATATGTTGCATCTCATGGAAGAACACCCTAGTGTTGCTAGGCATCTCCTGTCTCTCACTTGCCGCCCAAACTGGGATTTTTGATAGCCATTCCAATCATCCTATAATGTCAGCTACTTCTAGTGAATCATTTGGGCCTTAGCCCATTGCCTCACTCTTTTTGCTGTGAAGTAAGTTCTTTTGTCAGAACAATGTTATCTGGAATTGTGTGACAGTAAATAGGCAGACGTTCAGTAACTTCACGGATGGTGGTAATGGCAGAAGCTTTGGTGCAGGGAAGGCAAATCCATACCTAGAACAAGTGTCTATTCCAGTGAAGACGAACAACCGATCGCTTCATAGCTGAAGGTATTTAACAAAATCAACTTGCCATCTGACAGCTGGTATTCCCCCTAGGGAGTAAGTGGTGTGTACCGGGATTCAATGTGAGTTTCTCCTGTCTGCAGACAGAGCCGTTAGCAGTGGTGGTAGCTAGGTTAGTCTGGGTAAGAAGAGCCCATACATTTGAATTCCTACCAAACCTCCATCTCTGCTACTACGGCCACTTTGTTCATGAGCTCATTGTTCAGGAGCTTTAGTCCAGAGAGCAGGAACAGACTAGAGAATGGGCGCCCTGTGGGTATGGTCACAGAAGTCAAGGAAAGAGCAGCATTTCAAGAAGTAGTTAGTGGTGTCACGTGGCAGAGAGGTTCCACTAGGTAAACACTGAGCAGCCCCACTGCAGTTAGCAGCAGGGAGATCACTGGGATTTCCATGAGAAGTGTTTCAGAATGGAGTTGTGGGTGCAGAAGCAGGTTCCAGTAATATGAGGAGTGAGAGAATGGGAAGTGTGAATAAACAGTCAAGTGAGTGTCTCTTACCTCCCCAACCAACTAACCTACCAACCAACCAGCCAACTACCTGGCTGGGCAGGGGATTGGGTGGATGGGGTGATCTGGAGTTTGAAAGAACTTTTTGCTCTCTCCTTTAAGAGGAGAGAGCCCAAATGCACTAATGGCTGATAGAGAAGAAAGGTTGCAGATGGAGACAGAAAGGGCATTGCTGAAGGAATGAGGTCCCCGAGGAGGCCGAGAGCGCTGACAGCCAGAGCTCTGTGTCATGAGAGCCGGCATCCAGAGGTATTATTCTACAGCCTTCACAGAATAACGATTTGCAATGGAGCTTGCTATCTGTTCACCTTTTCTCACAAACATTAAATTTCCAGAACAATATGTGGAAACACCAAGATATAGCTTTTAAAAATTGTTGACCTGGATGCAATGAAATTGGTAAATTGGAGACATGGTCAGAAATAAATGGAACAAAACCAGGGAAAGGCTAATTACACGATTGCTGTGATACAGGGAGGAAAAGCGCTGAGTAAGGACAGGCTGGGATCTAAGAGTGATCGTTAGCTGCTGAACTGAGCCAACACAGAGAAGCATGTTTTAAAAAGTGTGCACCATTCTGGAGGACAAAACTTTTTAAATGCACGCTTTATGTTCAAACACGCCATGCTAACATGTTCTAACATGATGCCATGCATGTTGCTTGGTTTGATTTGTTGCTACTGATCTGCCCTCACCAGGTCATGCTCTTAAGAATTATTTGGGCAGCAGTGCTAATGGTTTATGCTGAAACATCTATGTTCTCTTGGCTGATTCCTCAAGCCATGGTTTATCCTCATAACGTGGTGAGTAGGGTGGAGCTTGTGTACGCAGTAGTGGTGAAATAGAGGTGTTTTTTTTTTCAGCCTATGTACCATTTAGGCAGCCTGCATGTTGACCACATTTTAAATTTAGGCCTCATTGAATAGCTGATCCTAATCAACTGATTAAAGCTACTGCACAAATAAAACTTGTCATGTGAGGACTAAAGAATGATGAAATAATCTTTTATCTTGTACATTATTTATATTTCTTATTAGTAAAAGTGTGGCATCAACTATTAAAGAGTGCCATGAGCCCTGGCTGGTGGGGCTCAGTGGATTGTGTGCTGGCCTTCAAACCAAAGGGTTGCCAGTTCGATTCCCAGTCAGGGCACATGCCTGGGTTGCATGCCAGGTCCCCCGTGGGGGTCACATGAAAGGCAACCACACATTGATATTTGTCTTTCTCCCACCTTTCCCCTCTCTCTAAAAATAAATAAATAAAACCTTTAAAACAAAAAGGAACGCCATGAAAATGTTAAGCGAGGACACCAAAGATAAAGAGAAAATTGGAAAATATGACCTAGGAGTAATTGAATTAAAGAAAGGAAAAGACTGCAAGGTTGATTTTAATAAACTCTTTAAGTACTTGTCAAGAAATATGAGCCTGGCAAAGATATAAGAAAAGCTTTAACAGCACACTGATTTTTGTCCTAATATTTTTCTGTTTTCTACAAATTTTCTACAATAACCATGTTTCTTCTGGATTTTTCCTCAGTATTTTATTGTGAAAAAATTTAAACATGGAGAAAAGTTGAAAAAGAGTGCACTATACACCTTTATACCTATCTCTTAGACTCAACAGTTTTTGGCATTTTACTATATTACCTTTATCTATATATATTTTTGCTAAACTATTTGAAAGTATGTTATAGACATTATGATTTTTGCTCCTAAATACTTCAATGGTGTTTCTGAAACATAAAGGTATTCTATAGATTGCAACCACATATTTTATAAAACTTAAGAAAATTAATAATATCCAACATTGGAAAATTAACATTATCTAACACCCAGTCCATGTTAAAAATAAATCCCAATTTGTACCCCAAATATTTCCCATAAATGTTTTTTGCCTGAGGACCCAAACGAGGATAACTCATCACATTTTTTGTTCTGTCTCTTTAAATATGTAATATTACTGTCAACTTCATGAGTTAATCTTTTTGTTTTTATGAGTTAGTCTTAAAGTCAGAAAGAAGAAAGGTTAATAAATAAGACATTATCTAAAATTTTTTGCATGCTACTTCATTTGGTATTTGTAATCATAAATACAAGAAAAATAAGCACAGATTTTAAAAATGAAAGAAATTGAGACCTGGGCTTGTCTCTAAGTGTGAGTCTGCAGGTGATTTTGTATACTGTGTGTGTGTATATATGTATATGACTTTCTCTTATTTATTTACTTTTATTTGCCAACTGTTTTTAACGACGAGCATGAATTTAGAAATGCGTCCGAGACTGAGGCTGGAACAGAGGAACACACACCAGTGCGGGGCAGGGAACACTGGAACACTGAGGTAGCTGTTTGAGGAAGGGTGTTGAATGGATGTGTAAGGCTTTCAGAGATAAGAACGCTTCTACCTATCTGCTGGAGGGTGACAGTGGTTTGGCCTTCGGGGAGTGGAAGGATGTCAGCTCTCCCTTTCCTTTTATGCTGTTTGAGCGGGTTATAAACTAGCCCGTCGGTATGTGGGGCAGCGATAGAGTGGGAGAAGCATGAATTGTGGAGTTTGCGATTCAGCTCTGCCCCTTACTAAACATTTGGCCTAGGCGAGGACTTGATTTTCTGACCCTGCTTTCTCAACTGCAGGTGGGCATAATTATATCTCACTTGATTGTTGTTAGAATCAGGAATTATACACAATATATGAGAGCAGCTAACATGGTAGTTATTATTCAGATATAATGTAAGCTTAATAATGCCATATTTAATACTTATATTGAGTAAGAACTGGTAGCACCATTTTAAAAATATTTAAAAATACATGATCTCATTTAATCCCACATTAACCCTTGGAGCTAAGTGCTCTTATCCTCAGTTAGTCAGCGAAGAAGCTAAAGCTCTGAGAAGTGAAGTGACTTTCCCAAGTCACAGAGTGAGGAAAGAGCAGAGCTGGGGCACAAAACCAGAGTCTGCGATTGCAAGTTCAGCATTAACGAAATCCTTGTAAGAAGTGTACACAATCATGGATGGAATCAAGAATCAAAGAGGCTTTAAAGTTTGTTTCTTCCGATTGCTAGGTTTACTAGGACAAAATATACATATTTCAATACTAAATTCTTTCTATTAGAAGAGTTTACATGACGCTGGCTGGCAGCCAATTTTTCTTTATTTTTTTATTATTTATTTACTTATTTTTTAGAGAGAGTAGAAGGGAGGGAGAAAGAGGAGGAGAGAAACATCTATCAGTTGCCTCTCATATGTGCCTCAACCAGGAACCAAACCTGCAACCTAGGCACGTGCCCCGACTGGGAATCAAACTGGCGTTCTTTCTCTTTGCAGGACAATGCCCAACCAACTAAACCACACCGGTCGGGACCCAATTTTTAATATTGTTGATTTAATTTAGTGTTATATATCTACTCATTATTTATGCTAATGCCAAAAAAGGTATCTCGAGTAAGTGAAACCTACATATGAATAAAAACTCACATTTTAATCATCTGTGTACCTAAAGTTTATTCCTTGGCAGCAGTGGCACGTGCATGGGAATTGGAGTTAAACAGACCTGGGCCAGGTGCTGGGTTTTGAGGCCTGGGTCCTTGAGCTAGTTACTCAGGGTGAATATGGTATAGTACTATAGGGTTATCTTGACCGTTGTGTGAGCTACTTGCACCACCCCACAGTGCAAAAGCACAGTAAGTACTGGCTTCTCTTTCCTCCTTATATTAACTAGTTTCCAATCATTGGACAGCCTTTGAAGATGGGAGGCATGAAGGTGGCCTCAATAATATTAAGTTATGCTACAAAGTAGCCTTATCCCCTTCCCATTCCTGCTCAGATCTCCCTGGACAGGCCCCAATGGTGTTTTGGGATTATATGGGCAAAGTGGAAACTCCCATCCACTTAAATGACACCAGTGTTTCTTGCAGCTATTTAGAAATGGAAGAAAGATGTTCTGCTTATCTTTTACTGCTTAACAAATCACCCCCAAAATGAAAAAATTATGTGGGGTCAGAAATTCAAGCAGTACTTCACTGTGTGATATTTCTGTTCCACATGGTACTGACTGGGGTCATTTGTGGGTATTTAGCTTGTGGTATGGAGGGTCTGGGGTACTAGAAGGCTTCACTTATAGATCCTGCACCTTGGTGGGTCTGTTAGAAGGCTGGACCCATCTGGGTCTCTCCTCCTCCCCTCCTCATCTCAGGGCCTCTCCAAGTGGCTTCTCCACATGGTCTCTCTAGCGAGGCAGTCAGACTTCTTGCATGACAGCACAGGGCTCTGAGATCAATGGTTCCAAGCCTGGGCCCAGAACTTGGCAGTGTTACTTGTGGCATATTCTATTGGTCACAGTAGTCACAGTCACAGAGCCCTCCCAGATTCAAGAGCAGGGGACACAGATGCTGCTGTTTTGTGCAAAGAGTGGCAAATAGTTGCCTTTAATCTGTGATGAAAGCATTTGAATGCCATACACTTAAAGAGACTACACATCAATGGGGGCACAATGTAGACCTCAAATAAGCACAATTATATGCCAGGTACTTTATTAGAACCGCTAGTTATTTCTAGATCTGCAGCTGCTGATATTTCTATGGACTTTCCCACTCCGTGGTTTGGGTGGAGAAGGCGGGCCTGGAAACTATCCTTTAAATTCAGTTCCGTGAATTGTTTCTAATATACTTTCATCTCTGCCCTCCCTATTTGGTGGTATAAAAGGTGTAATCTGTTACTCACTTATTACTCAAATCTCCACATAACTCACCACTTCTGGAAAGTCTTTCCCAATTGAAACAGGAATAGGCAGCTTTTTTCCTTTCTGCTGGAGAGATGTGTGCTGTATGTCTTTAAAACATTTCCAAAATTCAGAAAAAAGAGAGTCCTTGCACACGAACGGTCAGAAGGCAGTCTCAAGTAAACTGCACTTTGTAGATTAACAGAGAGAGAGAGGAGGTCCAAGATGGCAGTCTTAGGAGGGGTAATGGACATACTGGGGAAAATCCACAGTAATATAATGATAGTAGGGGATTTGAATACCCCACTCATATCAATGGATAGATCATCTAGACAGAAAATTAATATGGAAATAATGGCCTTAAATGTCACATTAGATCAGATCGACTCAACAGACATTTACACATTTTATCCAAAACCTGCAGAATACATATTTATTTATGTATTTCACAATTCTTGTTTACATTCAATATTATCTTGTATTAGTTTCAGGTGTACAGCACAGTGTTTAGGCAGAATACATATTTTTTTCAAGTGTACGTGGAACATTTTCCAGGATAGATTACACATTCTGTTACAAAACAAGCCTTAATAAATTTAAGAAGATTGAAATCATACCAAGCATCTTTTCTGACCACAATGGCATGAAACTAGAAATCAGCCTCAGAAAGAAAACTGGAAAAAACACAAATACGTGAAATCAAAAACTGCCCTGGCTGGGGGGCTCAGTTGGTTGGAGTGTCATCTGTACACCAAAAGGTGTGGCTTTGGTCCCCGGTCAGGGCACCTACCCAGGTTGTGGGTTTGATCCCTGGTCAGGATGCATACGGGAAGAAACCAGTCAATGTTTCTCTCTCACATTGATGTTTCTTTTCTCTCTTTCTCTCCTGATACCTCCCTCTCTGTCTACAATCAATGAAAAAGAATATATACTTAGGTGAGAATAAAAAAAGTAAAATATTATCTTGAAGCAAATGAAAATAAAAACACAACTTTTCAAAATTTAAAGGACTCCAAAAAAGTTGTTCTAAAAGGTAAGTTTATAGCTATACAGGCCTACCTCAAGAAACAAGAAAAATCCCAAATAAATAATGTAATTCTAAACTGAAAGGAACTAGGTAAAGAAGTATAAACAAAACCCAAAGTAATCAGAAGGAAGAAAATAGTTAAGGTCAGAGTGGAAACAAATGAAATAGAAATTTTGAAAAACAACAGAAAAGATCAATAAAATTAAGAGCTAGTTCTTTGAAAGATAAATAAAATTGACAAATCTTTAGTCAAACTCATCAAGAAAAAAAGAATACCCAAATAAATAAAATAAAAAATGAAAGAACTGTCAGCACAGAAATATAAAGAATCATTAAAGAATACTACAAAAACAAAAATAACGACAACCCCCCCACCCCCCCGAAAAATACAAACAGCCCTGGCTGGTGTGGCTTAGTGGATTGAACACCAGCCTGCAAATCAAGGGGTCGCCAGTTCAATTCCCGGTTAGGGCACATGCCTGGCTTGTGGGCCAGGTCCCCAGTAGGGGGCATGTGAGGCAACCACACATTGATGTTTCTCTTCCTCTCTTCTCCTTCCCTTCCCTTCTCTCTAAAAATAAGTAAATATAAAATCTAAAAAAAAAAAAAGAATACTGTAAACAATCACATACCAACAAGTTGGACAATCTAGAAGCAATGGATAAATTTCTAACCTTCTAAGATTGGACCAGAAAGAAATACAAAATCTAAATAGACAGATTATTAGCTATGTAACTGAAGCAGTAAAAAAACAAAACAAACTAAGAAACAACCCATAAAAACCTCCCAGCAAATGAAAGTTTAGGACCAGATGGCTTCACAGGTAAATTCTACCAAGCATTCAAAGAAGAATTAACACCTCTCTTTCTTAAACTATTTCAAAAAATTAAACAGGAAGGAACTTTTACAAACTCATTCTATGAAGCCAGCATTACCTGATAACAAAATCAGACAAAGACAAATTACAAAAAAAGAAAGTTGCAGAACAATATCCTTGGTGAACTTAGATGCAAAAATTCTCAACAAAATACTAGCAAACCAGATTCAATTACACATTGACAAAGTCCAACATCCTTTTACAGTAAAAACTCTCAACATAGTGGGTATAGAAGGAATACAAAAAGAATGAAATTTTGCCCTGGGCCAGGTGGCTCAGCTGGCCGGCGCGGTGGCCTGTATATGGAAAGATCACAGGTCAGATTACCCATCGGGGAGGTCAGGGCACAGGCCTAGGTTGTAGGTTTGGTTTGGTCCTGGTTGGGTGCATCAAAGAGGCAACCAATCCATGTTTCTCTCTCACATCAATCTTTCTCTTGCCATCTTTCTCTTTCTCTTCCTTTCTCTCTTTCTCCCTCTCCCTCTCTTTCCCTCTGTCTAAAGTCAGTGAGTGTGTCCTTCGGTGAGGTGTTAAAAAAAAATTAAATCTTGCCATTTGTGACAATATGGATGGACCTAGAGAGGATTAGGCTAAGTGAAATAAGTCAGACACAGAGAGACAAATATTGTATGATTTCACTCATATGTGGACACTAAAAAAGCAAAACAAATGAATCAACAAAACAAAACAGAAACAGACCCATAGATACAGAGCACAAACTGATGGTTGCCAAAAGTGAGGGCCGTGGGAAGTGGGGTGAGAACATAAAGAAAGGAGAGGACATGAATAAAAGAGCAGAGAAAGGAGAAAGAGAAAGAGATAGAAAGAGACTACTACTCTATACATAACAGATTTATGCTTTACAATTTCAAAAACATTTTATTTCTTAGCAGTTGTAACTAGAGGTACCTTAGATGCTGGGAGTGCTAATCCTTTTGGGCAAGTTAGTTGCTGGTTTCAGTAACATTGAAGGGTAGTAAGCAGCAACCAAGGTTAATTATATCTTAGACTAATTATATATGTTAATTATAACTAATGATATTATACTACAAAACTTAAAGGGCAGGTCTTAATTCCTAATAGGGCTTACCGCACATAACAGTTTTAAATCATTTTTGTTTTGACATGAATAAATAGATCACTTCTTTTTCAAAAAGTCAAAGACTGATCACCCAGAAAAGCTGAAATAGTTTATACATTCATACTTCTTTGTTTCAAATAATGGAACACAAAAATAAGTGATTCCTTACTGTAACGAGTCATATATTTAGGGGTTCTGTTTTATGTACAAACATACCTCTAAAATGTCACTGTTGTTTTGTTGAAGTCAGGAAAATGATATAAAATTTTATTCTATCCTAAAACCTGCTTTAGTACTAACCAGAGGAAGTTAGATGTTTGTCAGCTAATCAAGAGTCCTTAAACTCCATTATAGAAATGACACATTTTTCTCTTTGTATTAAGAGACTTAATGGCTTTGTTCTTCAATCAAGCTGGATCCTCTGGCACACACTCAGGAGACAGACAGCGGTTTAGAGATAAATTGCTTTGAGGGTATTGGAACCACTGAGCTGCTGAGTAACCCTACTGAGAAAGGAAAAAGAGGACGCTCCTGGAGTTAAAATAAGACAGAATGCATGTTTGAACACAGTGGCTGAAGACTGGCAGAATTCTCCACATCTCAGGCTGCCACCGACCCTTCAGTTTTCATCTGTACTTTGGAGGTGCTCTGGAAAGCTAAGACAACAATAATTAGAATACAGCTGTGTATAGCCTGCTTTTGGTCAGCCCATATACAGGAAGTTCCCTGCTGGTGTAGAAAGTGCTTTGCTTTTCATCCCGTAAAGATTTACTTCCATTACTTCTTAGGATGTCACAGGAGATGTTAGTGATGAGCCCGGATTTTGTGTATTTCTTATTCACACCCTCAATGCATTGGAATCATTTTGAGCTATCGTAAATTTTGAGGAGAACTTGTCATGTATTTTATATGTTCTTGGCAGTGCCAGGAATTCTGAGAGAAACTGGTAATAAGTAATGATAAACAACACATCCTATTTGCCAGTGGACCAGGAAGACCGCTGCCGACCTTTTAGTGAAGAGCAAACTTACAAGCAGGGATTCTGGTCAACCTTTCCTTTCTGCTGCAGCTTCTAGCAATTCACTCCGGCTTAATGAATGCCCACCAGCTGGCAGACACACACAGCTTCATATTTGCACACCATTTATTTGGGTCGGCTTTTAATTTTTCTCTCTGTTTGAAGCTACAGTCGCCTGAAGGAGAATTCAGAGAGAAACTCTGGAGACGGAGGAACGAAATGGTTCGTTTCCCAGTGATTTCCGGGGAGGAATCTAGGACAGGGTGAAATGGAATACCGTTTGCTTAAGGTGTGTATATATGTATGCACACACACACACACACCCCTCAGCCGGTGTGGAGGGCAAGGGGTGTTTCGGCAGGAGGGCCGTGCAAGACGAAATCAGTTCTGGGGCAAGGAGGGAGAGAGAGAGAGGAGAGAGAAGAGGAAAGACAAGAAGAGAGATAGAGACACTAATGAATGGAGTTCCGCAGAGCCTCCAACTTCGAAGCTCCCACCCAGCACTCAGGGGCCCAACGTTAACTCGGGAGGAAAATTCCGGAGCCCCCGGCCCGCCTGACGCGGGGCAGACCAGAGCGCGCGGAGGCCGAGGCGGAGGGCGCCTGTCCCTTTAAGGGGCTGGTCTCCGGCTCCACCGCCCCGACGCCAGGACGCACCGGGGCCGCCCCGCCCCAGGCCGGGCGGCGCGACGGCACCTGAGGAACTGCGGCGGCGGCGGCGCCTCGGAGCGGGCGGCTCGGGCAGGAGTGCCTGTGCCGTTGTGTCTTCCCGTCTCGTTTGCCCGTCGCGCAGGGTAAGGGAGAGCAGGCCGCGCCGGCCCTGGGCGCCGGCCCCGGGCACCGCCGGGAAAGGGCGGCTCCGGCCGCAGGGTCCCAGGGCGGGCGGGAGGGCAGCACCGGGTGGGGGGCGCGGCCGCGGGGCCCGGACACCGCCCGCGGGGTAGGCCTCGGGCGCTGTGTCTGCCGCGGGATTCCTCCTCCGGAGGGGACTCCGGGGCGGGCGGGCTCCCCGGGTCGCTGGCCGCACTGGGCCGCCCAGGGCCCGACCCCAGCTTTGCCGCGGCGCCTCGGAGCGCGGTAGAGCACTCCCCCGGGGACATTTCTCGAGGGCGAGGTCGGCGGGAGAGGGCCCTGGGGTGACCGAGGCGCCTATTTTTAGCCGGGCCTAAGGGCCCCCGGGAGGGAAGACGGATTACCGCCTCCTCGCCCGGTGGATGGAGGAGCGCGTCTCCGGCGGCGTCCCTGGGCCGGCGCTGGGCCATGCTTACGCCATGCTGGAATTCCAGCCCTCGCCGCTCCCCTGACCCTTCGCCAACCGGCCCTCGCCCCCTTCCGAGTGCCCCGTCCCCTCGCACTGTGCGTGTCCCCGGTTCCAGGTTGGGGGCGGCTGGGGACGGGAAAGCAGTGCGAGGGGAGAGTTTGGGAAAATAGGCGGGCCGCCCTGGAGACGGGGGAAGTTACCCTTCCTCTCCCTGAGGGGTGTGTCTTCCTTACTGACTCCCCCTCCCCCTTCAGTGTCCAACAATGAGGTTTTTGGCGTCGGGGACTTCGGGAGAAAACCGGGCTGGCAGCCTCGAAAAGGCTTTCGGTGATCAGACACCTGGTGTGGGCTCTGCAGCCCCGCACGTGGGTCGGGAAGGAGCGTGCTTGCACTCGAGACCGGCTTCTCTGGAAGCGGGGAGCGGCATCTTGACCTCTTGATTGGGTTACAGACTGGGCTGTTCAATCTTAGACGTTATTTCTAGGAGGAAGGAGGAGTCTAAATTCGTGGTCGGGCCTATACCAGGAAAGGATTCCTTAGCAAGTATCTGAATAAGCACTGCTTTAACAGTGGAAGTTGAAGTTAACGTCTAAGTTGTGAATTCTTTAAGATCCTTTGAAAAATGTAGACACCCGTAGCCTGCTAAAGATAAACACCTTGGGGTGGACTAAACACTCAGACTTGTGTAGCAGTTGACCTAGAGTTCGAGTTCTGCCTAATTAGATGGCACTTTTTCTCCCTACCTCACCTAGTAGGCACTTGGCAACACTCTCCAGTTTGGCCAAGGCTGTTGTCGATGAGACTGGAATGATCCTCCCAAGAATAACACTGGAGCATTCTTTAGTTGATCTGAATTTTGGGTCTACATGCCTTGCTATAGATTTTCATATTGTGTTCTCTGACGGAAAAAAAGACTCCACCCAACCCCTTTAGTTCAAGGATTTAGCAAGAAATAGCTGGACTTACTGTTTGTAGGTACTGGGATAAACTCATTTATCACTCCCTCCCCCAGGTTAAATTGGAAATCTCCTTTCCAATTTGGTAGCGTGGACAGTGAGAGTAGTACCACTCCATCAGGTGAGCTTAGAGAATGAGTTGTTCTAATTTACTTTTCTGACACTCATTGAAACTTAAAATGTAACAAAGCCTAATGAAAAATTTTCTTAAAAGCACTTAAAAATTATAAAGGATATTGAGTATTATTTAACCTTGATGATTCAGGGTTACGAAGAGCCATTAATACATGATTTTGTTTCCAATTTAATTTTTCCTACATCTTCCCTTAATGTCAGCAGTGTTTCCTGCTTGGTGTGTCCTCTTGGGTCTTTCACCCCAAGCCTCCTTCTAGTTAATAGGCTTTAAACTGTTTTTAGCGGGGAGAACATTTTAATAATTAGATGGTAAATAACAGTCTATGGTGTTTCTAAAGGACTTAAATGAAGGATTTTTTTGAGGCTTCTGATGGACGTGTTTTAGAATTGTTACTATCAGTGAGTTCTTATCTTGAATTTTACTTGAAATATATTGAAGATATATTTTTAATTTCATGTATGTTATTTCTTATAGCAAAGGAAATTTTAGCCTAAAATATTTCACAGTACTTTGTAAAAAATTTAAGTTTTAATAAAAGTTACTCTTAATGACTTCAGGAAGGTTTGGGTTTCCTGGGAATCTGATCTAATACGTTATAAGGTAATATAGTGAGACCATGCTTTAAAAAACACTGAAATATTGGAGGCTAACATTTTATAAACTGGTTGTTCTGTGTAGACTTTTTTTACAAAAATAAATTCAGAGTATATGTAGAGGCTAGAAGCAAGTAACTGTTTCTTTAGAAATGACATTGATGATCACTCTTATGCATTAATAGATTTGAGTTTCATTATATCCTTTCAGTTTTGTGAACATGACTTTGGGTGTTATGATCTTAAAAATGTAGCGTATGTGCAAATCACAGTAAGAATGTTGGTGTAGGTAAGAATATAAGCTATTTTTCCTGTAAACAGTGCCTTAAACTAAGGGGAAAAACCTTAAGTGCCATGAACTAAGGAGCTTGATTAATTTAGCCTTTGTATCTGAGCTCTAGAAAAGGAAAAGTAGTGACAGTTTGTAACTGTTTGCATGCCAGGCTTTTGAGTTGGTGTTTAAATGTTTTTTCAGTCTTTGAGAAAGATGGCAGTGTGAACGTTCAGGCTTTTTTTTTTTAAATTGGTTTTCTGTTAAAAAGATAAAATAGGCAAAATATACTTTTATTTTATTTATTTATTTTTTTTAAAGATTTTATTTATTTATTTTTAGAGAGGGAAGGGAGAGGGAGAGAGAGAGAGAGAAACATCCATGTGCAGTTGCTGGGGGACATGGCCTGCAACCTAGGCACGTGCCCTGACTGGGAATCGAACCTGCGATGCCTGGTTCACAGCCCGCGCTCAATCCACTGAGCTACACCAGCCAGGGCCAAAATATACTTTTAATACTAAGAATACTTTTAGTAGAGACTCCAGAGGGAAATATAGTATTCCTAGGAAATCTGTAAGAAATGTTCAACTCTTTTTTTAAAAAGTTATAATTTAGTTATTTTACGTATCACCTCAACTCTTACTGGCTGATTAAGAACTTTTAATTTGAACTTAAATCTGGTTTCAGCAAAGTGATTTTTATACTAAGTGAAACTGTTTATACTCCCCTCCTTTCAAGATACTGCTTTTGGATTTCTCTTCTAATTGCTTTGCTTATACTGTCTTTATGATTTGTCTTCTACTCTTGAGATTGGAGTGTTTAGTCCTTGGTTCACTTTTCTTTTTATATGTCCTGGTGATCTCATCCATTGTCATGGCTTTAAATACCTATATGCTGATGGCTGTCATGTTTATATCTCCAGTCCAAACTTTCCTGTTGCACCCCACCTTTCCACTTGGATGTTAAGTAGTCACTCAAACTAAACTTCTGTGTTCCTCCTTAAACCTGCTTTGGGTACAGTCTAATTTGTCTCATTTGATGGCCTCTTCATCCAACATTCAGGCAAAAAACTGTTGGAGTCATCCCTGACTTACCTCTTTCTCACTCTGTATCATCTTGGCTCTATATCATCTTGAAAATACATCCAGAATTAAATCACTTCTTACCATCTCCACTGCTCACTATGCTGGACCAAGCCATTCTTATCTCTTGCCTAGATTTCTGCAGTGAGTCTCCTAACTGGTCTTACTGCTTCTCTCCCTACAGTCTTTTTCAACATAGCAACCAGGTCATATCACTTGTCCCTTCAAAACCCTGCAGTGACTTTCCATCTGCTGAGTAAAAGCCGAAGTCCTTATGACCTACAAGGCCTTCCAAAAGTTGGGTACTCCTACTTCCCCCATTACCCTTCACCTCTCTATTTAGCAGCTACTCTGCCCCCCTGCTTATTTTCCTTCCACCCCCAGTGGCAGTCTAGGGCCTTTACACTGGTTGTTGCCCCTCCTTAGATCATTTTTCCTTAAGATGTTTGCATGGCTGACTCTCATGTCTCCTTCAAATCTTTGCTTTTGAAATGTTTTTCAAAAGGTCTGTCTTACTTTACTGTTTTATTTCAAGCTGCACTCCCCTACTTATGATCTGTACCATACTTGATTTTCTCCACGGCACCTGTCACCTTCTAACAAACAGTATAAATTCTGTGTTGATTGTATTTATTGTTGCTTCTCTCTGCCCCCAAACTCACACTATACTGTAATCTCTCTGAGGTCAGGGCTTTTTGTCTGTTGTTTATTGAGGGTTTAGGGCAATGGTTGCACATAGCATGTGCTCAATAAAGGCTTATTAATGATAAATGAATTAAATCCTTACCCTGCAGTTCCTTACTGTGGTGGATAGATGTCTCATTCTTAGACACATGTAGTTTGCTTCTTTTCTAGGAACAGTTAGAGAGAAGAGGAAAAGTGGTGCTGGAGGCCTTGGTGGAGGGAGTGATGTTAGAGTGTGGTGGAGACCTTCTTGCCAGCCCCATGTGATTAGGACCATTGGTTAGGTAATTGGAAAAGTTGATTAAATCAAGAACTGAAAATATCTGCACACCTTAAGTGTTTTATTTTAAGTGAAAACACTTATCTGCCTGCTTTATTATGTGGATCGATCTCTCATCTTGGTGGAAGGGGGTAGGCTGATCTTTTTTCTGTAAATAATATCCTAAAAACATTGTTGATGATTTCTACTATTGGTTTCTTTACAGTGGAATCAAAATGTAGGCACTAGAAACTTTCCAAGTTCAAAGTTGTCTAGATTTTTCCATTACTTCATCAAGGCTTTTAGTAGGATTCAACTAAGTTTTCATAACAATAACAGCTTTCGTCTTTATATTCTCATTTTTAATGGATTTATAGAAATAAAAGTATATAGGAGACTGTTAGCCAGAATCATCAACTTTCTTGTAGACACTATTCCATGTATTTTTACCAAGGGGAAAAATGTCATTTAATTCAGTGAGAGGTCCTTTAAATGGCTTCCATGTTGAATAAGTTTTATAGGGGCCTTAAGTTCCCAGCTGCCTACTGTTACTAGAGGACAATGTCATTTATCTACATTTCTTTTTTTTACTCTGAGTAAGATCTACGATTACCAGAATTTATGATTTTCATATACATTGTCTATCAAAAGAGACCTGATATTCTGCTACATGTTCACGGGAAAATGTGGGGCAGTTATTATTTATTCTTGCACATGAGTCATTTAAATTATCAAGGGAACAGTCTAGTATGGCATAGTAAGTTGGAAGTCATTAGTTAGGAGACCTAAGGTCTTAGATCTTATTAACTCTAAGGTTTTTATGCAAGTTTCTTACTGCTCAGTTCTTCCATTATAGAATGTGTGATGTAGTGAAAAGAACGCGGGTGCTAAGGAGTCCAAAGAGCTTGGGTTTGAATTTGGCTTTGCTGGTTATTACCACCTACTGTTTGTGTAAACCACCCATCTACTTAACGGGCCTGCGACTCATTTGCCTTGCTTATGTTATCTTAGTAGTTGCTACATAAGTGATAGTTAACAGAATGCTTATTTGCTGCAAGGCTCTGTAAATACTTTACAGTATCATTTAATTCTCTCAACCTGATGAGACAGGTACTTTTGGTGGAAACTAGGGAGGCAGGTTAAGTAATTTGTTCAAAGGATAGAGTAATTAAGAGGAAGAACCTGAATTTGAACTGAGGTAGAGTCTTGAAAACTCATTTTCACCCATTGAGTTATTTTGTAAGAATGCTTTCTGAAAAAATAAAGCACTGTCTAGGTACAGTTACCTGATGTTAGGGGCTGAAAAGCTACAGTAAGGTTATTAACATTTACCCCCCCCCCCCCCAGAGTTAGAGGACACACTTTTGAAGACTTAAAGTTTTCCAAATGGAGAAAATGGTAAAAGCTACTTAAAATCAAATGCTATAAAATGTTTTATTTAGTAAGCAATAGGTAGGCTGTGATCCTTTCAGTTTGCAAGAAGTAATTTTTTCAGTCTCAGTTCTTGTGTATATGCATTATGAGTTACTGCCCTGTGATCTTTTAGACATTGCTTGGTGGCTATCTCAGAAAGGCCAGCCCAGGTCACCCTACTTAAGAAGCATATCCTCTCTGTTTTTTGTCTTAGCCTTATTTTTCTTCATTGCACTGTAGATCACTACCTAACATTATTATATATGCCTGTTTATTTGTGTGCTTGCTCTGTGTCTCACCTGTAAGGAATATAAGCACTGTGAGGCGGGAATTTCATTCATCACTGTGAACTGTATTTTTGGCACTTAGGTCGTGCTGAATTTGATGAATAGTGACTTGCCCGCTGTTTGAAAATAGGGCTCAGTGAGCCTTTTCTGCTTTACTGGTCATTGTGCCGTCCTCCATCTCCGTTGGCGTGTCTAGTGGATGTATATAAAATGACATGTAAAGTAAGATTTCAAGAATAACTGTTTCAAGTTTACTACTGAAAGTGGAATGTAAAACAAAATTTAATGTGTGAATTTCAGCAAAAATATTTCTCTGATTAGTACCCGTTAATCTTGTTGATTAATAATGTAAATGTTCTGAGTGAAATGTGTACATAAATAATTCAGTGATTGCATGTGTTTAGATCTAGTTATCTTTGAAATAAATCTGAACAAGCCAAGATGGACACTGAAAGCTCCCCAGTGTTCCGAATGCTCTGTCGCTGAACACGTAAAATGTTTCCTTCAGTCTTTAACATACGCACACACAGGTTGAATTCATTTATGAGCTCATGACCTGTATATCCTTTGTTTATTGAGAAGTCATGTTCATTTGAAACATTGTGATTATTTTACATAGTTTTCATAATCTGGATGTCTGAGGTTGGCTGAATGTCGTGATTCCTGTGATTTCTCAAGCTGGTCATGTCATTTCATATTCTCATTTTAGAGTACATTTTCAGGTATTGTGGTATATTAATCTTTGTGGTTGGTACACTTTGATGAATGGGAATAATTTCTTAAATGGCTTCTACTTTGACTTAGATGTTAATTGTAATTTTAGGTTTAAATTGGATCCTTTGTTAAAGTGGCCTAGTTCTTTTGCTTCCTAGTTACTTTTTTTGGGAGGGGGGTTGTAAAATTAGAATATAGTTTAACTTAACAAAGTACGTATTTCTGAGCTTGACATTTTTGGAGCAGTTTTCAAGTAAAATATACTTAAGATTAGCCTTGGAATTACATGTAATTACCTTGTCTGTTGGGAGAAGGGGAGAAAAGAAATAGTTTGTAAATATAAATTAGTTGTAAAATGAGGAAGGCTGAATTCTTGTATACTCTTCTAGCATTATTTACCTGACATAATTAGGGAATCATATTTCATATACTTTTAGTTCTGTGTAACCTTCATTTAAGCAAAAAGTCCCAGCAGCATTTAAAAATAATATACAACTTTTGGTGTAAAGAGAAATTTTAGTGATTACTCTTGGATACTATGTCTGTCTGATTTCTTAAGGTAGATTTGTGTTAAGGCAAGAAAACCCTGAGTGTTTTCTGTAAAATTTTAGTAGTTTCTTATTTTAAAACATTTGCTTTTAATTTTGGGGGGAGAAGGGTTATTCCAAAGTACAACTTTCTAGAAGTATTTGGCACTGTTCATAATTGTAATTATGTAAATCTAAGAGGCAGGGAAATAATATGCCTTTTTGCTTGTCTGTTTTTAATTTACATTTACCTCTTCCTACTTACCTTTTTATTGAACATTAAAATGAATTTTGAATAATTCAGGTGTACAAGAGCATACAGAATGTGTCTGTACAGTTTAAAGATTAAATATAAAATGAATACCTGTGTTCCAAATACCTGTCTACCTTTCCTTCAGCATTCTAAAAAATTTTTCTTTAAAGTACATTTGAAATAATACTTATAAAATATGTATAAGGTAAAGAATGAAGGCAATAAAGGCACAATGAATAGTTTTACACCTAATACCCAGTTTAAGAACATTGTCCTGACTTTTCATTTCTTTATATGCTCTTCCCTGCCAGAGGTGACTACTGTCTTCATTGCATTCGCTTTTTAAAAAAGTTTTGCCATATCTATTTGTGTTTCTAAATTACTGTTTTTGATTTTGAACTCTGTAAATGGGATCCTTCTGTATGAGTTTGTTTGCAACTTCCTTTCCTCCCTCAACTTGATGGTTTTGATATTCTTTCATCATGTTATATATAGTTGTAATTCACTCATGTTCACTAATGCATAAACTTTCATTGTATGAATATTTTCCAATTTATTTATTACCTGTTGATTGTGTGAAATCAATCCAAATTGGAGTCGGGAAGCAATGCAGAGAGAGCTTCACACACGTACCACTCACTGAAACTCCCTTTTCTACCCCAGCAAGAAGGAGGAAGACTTTTCTCTTTCCCCAGCAATGGCCTAACCTGTGAGAAGCCGCCATAACTCTGAACTCCTGATCTTCTCCAGTGAACCCCTCTTGTTCAAAAGAACCCCTCACAGTTTTCTCCTTTCCTCTATGAAAGAATGTTCCTTGCATTTTCTGGACTTGCCTGTGGTTTGCCATAGCTTGCTTGTCCTGGATGCAGTTTCTCTGCTTTTCTTGAATAAACTTGATTTTGCTGGCTGAATTGCTTACCTTTTTTCTTTTAAAAGACTGACAGTGGGCATTTAGATAGTTTCTAGTTTTCTTTTGCTGTTATAAACAATGTTGCTATGAACACCTTGCACAGGTCTATTGGTATACTTATACCCATCCATGTTTTTAGTGTAGAGTTTTTAAAAACTTTTGTAATCATTTGCAGTAAAAAAGAAATTTTGCATTATGAGACTCAGTACATTATCATATATATAACAAGTTTATATAACAAGTTTCTTGGGCAAAAAAATCTGTGATGCTAGTCCATTTCATTAAGAACAAGACTGTTAATCAAACTCTACTAAGGGTTTGCTATCCCTTAGCAAAGCTGGTTTTTGCTGTCCACTAATGAATTGAGGTTTGCAGTTTGAAAAAATTGTTTTGGACATTATATCTAGCCAGGAGTACAATTGCTGAATTGTAGGAGAGCTACATTTCCAGCCCTACTACTACTGCCATATTATTTTCCAGTGTATTGTATTAGTTTATTCCTCTTACTAATGTGTATGTGCGAAGGCTCCACATTCTTGCCTGTGTTTGATATTGGCAGATACTAAAGTCAGACAGCCTATTAGGTATGAATTGATATCTTGTAAGTTTTGCATTTCTGCTTAGGGAGAGGAAACATCTTTTCAAATATTTGCTGGCCGTTTTTGTTCCCTTTTCTCTGGAATGGCTGTTTATTTTTCTGTTGGGTTTTTATTTTTGATTTATACTTCAAGTGTTCTGAATACTAATTCTTTGCTGATTATCACAAATGTCTTTCACTTTGTGGCTTGTCTTGCTTTCTTATGGTGTCTTTGTTAATAAAAGTTAAACATTTTAAAGTTAGTTGAATTTATCATTATTTTCCTTTTATGATTTGTTGTTTGTGTCTTAAGAAATCCTCTTACCTCAAGGTTATAAGATATTCTTGCATGTAGTCTTAAAAAGTTTTATGTGGTCTTTCACAGCTTTTTCTCTGGAGTTATCTTCCTTTTTATGATACTGTTTTCTCCAAAGTTCTGCTGTATAGCATTTCATTTTTTTAATGGGCTAACATGCGAATTTAGTAGATTTTAAAAAATAATTCTTTGAGTCACTAGTTTTAGTTACTGCCACAGAGTGTAGTGTCTTTTTGTATTGAGCATTTCGTAGTTTTACCACAGCGCACTGTGTGGGTGAACTTGGATCCAGCTAGTACTTGGTGTATATACATTTAATCTGAGGAATCAGAGCTTCAGTTTTGGAAAATTTTTAGCTTTTTAAATATTTCTTCTTTTATCTTCTCTTTTATTCTCTTTTGATAGACTTATGTTGGTAGTCTTGCATTAAAGTCATAATTCTGAATCTGATCTGGCTTTTAAATTGACCAATTCATAGGAAATTGAAAAGACAATAAACTTATTTAATACTGTGGTGATGCCATCAACAAAAATCATACTTGGAGTCTCCAGAGGACCCAACTACCTGTTTTTTCCAACCCAGAATTCTAAGAATTGTAAGAAACCAAATAATAAGAGATAACAGGGATGATGTATGAAAGAAGACAAGAAATAAGTCAACAGAATAACTGAAAAAATATTTACAAAGCAATTGGGGAAGTATGAATGCTGGCTTGATACTTGATATTCAGGAATAATTGTTAACTTTAAATTTGTTGTTGGACTGGATGTTTTCTTCTCCAGGCTCAGCTTCTATAAAGCTGTAGTTGTGGGTAGTAGGTTTGCAGCCTAATCATTTTTGGAAATCTTTCCTCCCTTC